>MU158842.1:874065-885158 GCA_015888305.1 Antheraea pernyi | reverse complement strand
TCAAACTGAAGTAGTTTAGAATATTATCCGATACGAAATATATATAGGGGTTGTTGAGGTATGTATGCTTGGTACACATATATGTTTCAACAACTCATATATGTATGAATAGTTAGTTTAGCTTAGGTTAGCTCAGATAGGTCGCGAATCGCTTGTATCAGGCAACAGCCAAGCCGAGGTGTGCCGCGCACCCTTGAGCTAGTTGTCAAAATAAAATCGGCTGAGTGCCTTAAGCGCTCGCCTTAGTAGTCCGGTGAAGCTGTTAAGACCTCGCTTGGTCAATAGCGTAGTCAGTTCGAAAAAAAAAAGAATTCCATCATTCTTCGACTGATCATTTTCAAAGTTTGTACACCTTAGTGTGGTTTCGTATGAAATACTTTTATATATAACACGCCACTATTGAACTATTACAATATTGTAATTTAGTATGATTAATTAAAATGTTGATTGATTTGAGTGTAAGGGTTAGTAACAACTGTTTAAGAACTGATTGCTTGATCATGGGAGGCGTTCGGATCCTATTGTTTAAATCTTTCAAATGCACTAACTTACTGTTAAAACATCGCATAAAACTCATGGAGTTTATCGCTATCATATTAACTCAGTTTACCTTAAATTCACTGAATTAACTTTCCCTTTACTTTATATGTTACATTAGATTTACCGAAAATTTTATTTGATAGAGCAGTTCTTTATATTTGTTTGTCTATGGAGAGACTCGTCGTATGACGTCATTATATATTGATACTGTCCTCATCAAAAGTTTTGACCGCTTTGAAATAGTTGCAAAGAACACAAATGTAGGTATAAATACGTATTATATTGTATGTGTAACATCGTTACAACTTGAGGATAAATAAATGATAATTCTAAATTCCTATAATAAATTAATAATCTTTTTTGTTTGGCAGTCTTTATGTCTGTCCCGACTTTTTTTTATTCACACATGTCGTACTGAAATATTATGTTGCCTATGTCATTTTCGGATGTTAAAAAATATTCATTAAATGGCTTAGACTACAAAACATGGCAAATCTATACTAATATATAAAGCTGAAGAGTTTGTTTGTTTGTTTGGTTGAACGCTATGATCTCAGGAACTACCAGTCCGATTTGAGAAAGTCTTTCGGTTTTAGATAGCTCATTTATCGAGGAAGGCTATAGGCTATATATAATCACGCTAAGACCAATAGAAGCAGAGCACAAATGAAGAATGTTTCAAAATCGGGCACTTTTTTTGCTTTTGAGCGATTACGTTCTTTATATATTAGTATAGATATAGATTTGTAGTTATCTGTTAAAATTTGTGTATGAATAGTCATATAATTAAAAAAAACAACTTACTTTTTAATAATGGGAGGTCAGTCATGAAACCAGTCGTGTCATCCATCGAAGCATTCTAGAAAAAATAGAATTCATAAATGTTGGTAGGTCATATTATTTCAAATTAATCTATTAATATTTGTTATATAATACAATAATTCGAGGAGACATGTGATAACTGTATTTAAATTGTAGTTTTTAACAAAACAAAGATCGTACATAATAGCCTCAGTGTTGGATTATTATAATGGTATAAAAAATATTAAATCAACACTGAACATCGATATAACACGCACGCAATATAAGTATTGCCAATATGAAAAATATCTAAAAGAAATTCCAACGATCTAAGGGTGCCTTCGATGTATTTTAATTTACTTTAAGCTTATTAAATTCTTATTGGACTCGAACGGACATATTTTGTCGATATTAGATATTCTTCGTAATACTTCGAGGAACGTCAGAATATGTACTTTTTTTTTCAAAGTTTAATTATTCTGTTCACAAATAAGTATGATTCCTATATACATACATATTTGGTAAGACAAAATATTTACTTCTTTTATCGCAATGATTCGTATGGTGACTTGAATTTAATATTGAATTGTATTCAGAAATGTTACCTTCCACCGTGTATGACTGTTCTTTACTAACTTAAAAATGAGACAAAAACCAGAAATGTTTTTTTCATAATATTTTTAGTGAATTGTGTTGAAATTGTCCACAAATGTAACCTACCAACCTAGTCTGGTTTTTTTCTTTTTTTATTCGCATACAACGTATCATCACATCAATCCGTAAGAAACCCACTGAAGCGCCATAAGTCTCTTCCCGAAGGGCATAACCACCACGTTAGTTACGACGTATCGGCCATTTCAGACTTCGAGAAATCCACAATTGTATGTTTTTCCTATACGATGCCACTACAAGTACATTTCTCAGGTTCACCGTTTTTCCTTCACCGTCGGCCGATAATGTTACCAATTTAAATTAGTGAAAATACACGAATTCCCAAAAATTCGTTGGTACATGCCGGGGTTGGAGCTTAAGAACATCGCATTGACATTTCACTGGTCATACTATTCGATTAACACGACTTTTAAGGTATAAATATGGTTTAAATTGGGTGTCAAAATTGATATGACACCCTTCACTACGTCAATCTCTAAAACCTCTATTAAAATTTCATATCTGTTTTGTGATAGTTCGTTCGGCTTTTGTTAGACTTTATCAATCGATCTATAATTGATTTTATTTTACAAACATTTGAGTGGCGTATAACTTTCAGATGTCTTTTTGCTGTCACGTAAGTTTAAAATATGTCGAACTATAAATGAAAAAATAAAAAAAAATCCCCAACTGCGAGAACACTGAAACTCTTTTTAGTTATAATAAACGAGCTGTGCAGTTGAGTAGTGGTAAACAGAAACTTATATATATTCGTACTCTTTTTTATTATTCACAAATGTCATTATTAAATATTATATAGTCTGTGTCCACGCCCCAGTTTATATATATATATATTTTTTATGTCATAGGTGGCAAACGAACAGGTGGGTCACCTGCTGTTAAGTGAACACCACCGTCCATGGACACTAACAACACCAGAGGAGTCGCAAGTGCGTTGCCATCTTTTTGAGGGAAGGGTTAGGGGAGGGAAAGGGAGAGGAGAGAAGAGAGGGGGGAGGGGAGGTGGGTCTCCGGCGCACTCACTGACCGAACGAAACGCAACAATGCAAGCACTGTTACTTCACGTCGGTTTTCTATGAGAGGGTGGTACTACCCCGGGCGAGCCGACCCATTCATACTAAAACCAATAATAGTTTCAGCGTGGCTCTACCACCATTGAAACGATACCGTATATGTTACAATTTATCAAGTCGCGTAGGCCACAGAGAGTTTAAAAAATATACATATACTCGAAAGCCCTTATCGTCCGTGCCTGGTTAGGTAAGAAAGTTTTATTGTGAAATTGTTGATGTTTTATGAAAGGTAAAATAAATCATTTAAAAAATCGCGGTGAGCAAATAGTTAGGGTACAGTAATATACTCATGACCGCAGTTCAGTAATGTAAACAACTCTCAAATGTCCTACAATATGTAGAGGAAAAAAAAAAAAAAAAACTATATTGAACTGTATGAAATTTCCTATAAGCTGTATTTGACCAGCAGAATTATATTTTACTTTCAGGTTAATTCGTTAGTATATATATATATTTATATCAGTGATATTAATTGTGATTAATTAACTATAGGTTATACAATATTTACCGGGGTTTCTTCAGTGGAATGCAAGGCATGGTGAAGAGCAAGTTCATGCTGTTCCCTCGCTCCATAATCCGCGCGTCGTTCACCGCCGCCATAACTGAAGCCGCCATGTGACAACTGTCAAAAAAGGCACAGATAAAATATAATATATTTACCATATTTGTAACCTTTACAAACGTTTTTGGATTTTTTTTTAATAGGTGAAGTTACCCGAATACAAAATCCAATCTATCTTTCTTGAACAGTTATTACCTCGCACAATTGTTTGTCTCTGTAGTAGAGCCCAATCCGAGGTGTGCGGTGCATCCTTGAGCTAGTTCCCAAAATAAAATCATCTGAGTGCCTTAAGCGCTCGCCTTAGTAGTCCGATGAAGCTGCTAACGCCTTGTTAGGTCAATAACGTAATCAGTTCGAGAAAAAAAAATCTCTGTAGTAGAGGTCGTATTATGGACTTATAATTTTTGAAAATCAACCAACAAATCCTGTATGTTTTAAATGTCGTTTCTTATGTTATGGACCCAAGAAAATGGTAATACAAAAATAGATTTCCATACGTAATTTATGTATTTACTCAGTGTAGTACCATTATAATGTTTAGTAAAATATCGTTCGGTCATAAAATGTCCTGCAAGTTCCTGTTAAAGTTTACCGGAGTATTACATTGAATAGCCTCGCCTCGTACTCCGGGACATTAGCCGAGTTAATCTGCTAAAGTGTATTTCAAACTTATTGTCGATGAAAATATATTTTTCTATAGTATATTGTGGAGATATTTCATTTTTATTTATTAGGTATCGTTCATAACAAAACGTTGAATGGAAAAATTAATCATTTTTATTTTTCGTGCTTTTAATATTTTATCTACTTATATGTAACTAGCGGGCACGGCGGACGTTCTCCCGCCCTGAAAGCTAAAAAAATCTGTTTTTCATGTGAAATATTTTATGTGAAATAGCAGAGGGTGGCGTGTGTAGCGACTTATGAACTATGCGACTACCCATGGGGTTGTTGGCATGCAGAGGGTTAAGTTCAAATAGTTTGATGCTCGAATTACCCGTGTTATTTATATTTATTGATTTAATCAGAACGTATCTCGGAGAGAGTATTTATTAATGCTGGGTTCTATTATACCTAAGACAAATGCATTTGATGCATCAAATGTATACTGAAACTAGAGGGAGATTAGCTTCTATTTTCTATTATTCTGACAAAATTTAATGCGTTTAGTTATCCTCTTGTTGCACCTAAAGTCACCCTGATTCAAAGAGCTCTGTGATTAAGTGTAAGTAATCATGGAAAATAATATACATGTTTTTAGATATTACTTGTACAATAACTAAACGGGGCTGTTTGTGACCCCACGATACAAGTGAAACTTCTAAATATATACAGGTATGTGTATGTTTATATTTTGGGGTGTAAGGGGTGTCGAATAACATCATAAGACTTGAGACACCCAAGCCAACTTCACGTGCACGTGGTGCACCCTGCTGAATAACGAACGAGGCAATGGCGAAAGCATAAAGGTAGGGTTTTACAGCCTGACTGGGTCGCAACCACCATGTATATGTCATAGTGATTCGCTTCTGCGGGTCGCGTTTTGGGATTAGCCTGTGCATATCCAGCGTGCATGACAGCGGTGACCAGCGATGGATAGTGTGTCACTCGGTGGTCGCCATTGTTTTTGGATTGTACTGTGCTTACCATCAGACATAGTGCAGTCATTTTGCCGTGCTACAATAAAATATTAAAAAAAAGTATATTAATTACAGTTTATACAGATTTATCAATGTTTATATGTAAATAATAAAAATATTTAAATACGTACAATATATACACTTGAAACACTACACAGCTTGTATACAAAACTAGAAATAAAGAGTAATGGTCTAGAAGATTGAGTGCCAGATATAAAATTTAAAAAAAGTTTCAGTTCAAAGAGTATTTAGTACAAGGGACTTACATGGTGAGCATGTATTGCGTCATGATGGTCGCGGTGGTGACGCAGATGGGCGTGGGGTTCGTGGTGAGTATGGTGCCGTGGTAGCAGCTGCTGTGGCGCGTAGTGCTGCGCGTACTCCGCGCCACCAGCTCCCCCGCCGCCGTACTCCATGCCATGACTCTGTTTATAAAATACTTCATAATCAGGCACGTATCTAAAAACTTTTCGGTGATGGGGGGTGGACAGACATTAAACAGCCAAACGAAAGTATGGTTATGATTCAGTTTATTTTATGTAATGTCAGTTTTCTGGGGGGGATAAATCGTAACTATCCCCCCCCCTTTACACGTGCTCATAATTTAACAAATATATTATAATTTAACAATTATATCATAATTAGAGTAATCATTAACTTGTACAATTATCTGCTCCGATAGATTTATTGGGTGCTCGCTATATTTTTGTAGAGCCTCGCTGAAGCTATTACTACTTTCAGCCTGAATGGGTCGGCTCGCCCAGGTACTACCACCCTCTCACAGACAACCGACGTGAAGTAACAGTGCTTGCATTGTTGCGTTTTCTTCAGTCAGTGAAAGCGCCGGAGGTCCACCTTCTTTAAAAAGCGGCAATACATCTGCGACTCCCCTGGTGTTGCTAGTGTATATGGACGGTGGTGATCACTTACTATCAGGTGACCCGCCTGCTCGATATAAATCGGACCTCTTGATATAGAACAACGATAGAGAATAATATCTATACTTATTTTTATCTATATAATTAAGGTTCTTTTGATAAGCAGATTACAAATATTGCAGAATTAGTATACGAAAGGAAGCATTACCAATAGAGACTTATAACTAAATGCTTCGATTCATCTATGGTATGGCGAAGGGTTACTTATTTTAATTTTTCTATTGATAAACCAAAAACTAGGTAATAGCAGAACCGTAGCTTTTTTATGTTATAGGAGGCAAACGAACATGTGTGTTACCTGATGTTAAGTGATCACCACCATCCATATACACTAACAACACCAGAGGAGTCGCAAGTGCGTTGCCATCCTGCTTTTGTGGGGAATGGGGAGTGGGGAGAGGGGAGGGAAGGGGAGGTGGGTCTCCGGCGCTCTCACTGACCGAACGAAACGCAA
Organism: Antheraea pernyi; assembly: GCA_015888305.1. Taxonomy (NCBI): domain Eukaryota; kingdom Metazoa; phylum Arthropoda; class Insecta; order Lepidoptera; family Saturniidae; genus Antheraea; species Antheraea pernyi. The sequence continues at coordinate 878,478 of MU158842.1, read as the reverse complement.
CAATGCAAGCAATGTTACTTCACGTCGGTTTTCTGTGAGAGGGTGGTACTACCCCAGACGAGTCGATACATTCTTGCTGAAACCAGTAATATCTTCAGCGTGGCTCTACCACTACTACTAAAAGCTACTGTCATAACAGCCGTATCAATGATACGGGCCTCCGTGCTAACATGCGTATAAATTGTAAAATGTTTCCCATAATTGGCCGACAATATTTTCTAAACATGGCGATGATTATAACGATGTTCATAGGTTCTAATGATTCCTAACTTTAATCTCGTCCACAGAACTATATAAATCGATAGTAAAAAGCTACTCAAATCCCCACGCAAGCGGTAGGAATCGACCTTCTACTGGCCAGATAGTACCATCAAGATCACTAACGTTAGCAGAAAGATGTTAACAAGTATGCACCAATTATTTATGGGATGTGTCCGGAATAAATCATAGAAATAATCTTGTGTAATGCTTTGGTTTCGATCATTGTGGTAATATGTATATTGTATTGTTAAAACCTGAAAATGCTAATGCCCTTATAGCTTACAATTTTTTGTGATAGTTATTTGAAATGAAATCTGTGATCACAATTAGACTATCATAACTCAAATTATAAAAGAAATAAATATTTACTACCAGACAAATTTATTTCTAGTCCAAGAGTTCCTAAAGTGTATGCCGCGGCGCCCTGGTGCGCCGTACAAAAGGGGCGCGGTGCACCATTTCTCTTGCCCTTGCTCCGGTAGCTAACTTAGTTATTCATAGGTGTAATGTAAACCATTAAATTCCTAACACTAAGAGATCTGTGTTGTGGATTTTTTTATATCTGTGCCTATCCAACTAGTATCGTTGTATGTATTTCTATCGACTGTATCTATTGCGGCTAGTTAGCTAGGTTAGACCGTGATAAAATAACAAACTCAAAAGTGCGCCGCCAGCTTAATAAGTTTGGGAACCCCTGTCCTATTCTATTCTGATCACATCACGTCAGTTTTATACAAATACTACCGCTTCGTTGAACATTAAAAAACGGCAAAGGGTCAATTGAATACAAAAATTAAGTAGCCTAAAACCATCTACCAAAGAAACCCGCATCGAATGTCTTATAATGCCGATATTTTCAAGATAGAAAGACCTAGAAGATGTTAAAATCTGTTACCTGTTGTTGGTGGTGTGGGCTCGCTGGGTGGGGTGCTGGAGCGAACGGTGGCGGGAAGTATGGCGGCTGGAAATCGGCGAGCGAGGGTTGCCCGCCGCCTCGAAACCCGCCACCGCCCAGGCCTATTCCGCCTCCGCCCAACCGCTCCTATTAAAACAATAGTACTCATTTTAAGGGACCATAGATCAGAGTATTGGTTTTTGTTTTTTTTTTTATATCATACAGACGGAAGCGAACAGGTGGGTTATCTGATGTTAAGTGATCACCACCATTCATAGACACCACCAGGAGAGTCGCAAGTCGGTTGCCAACCTCTGTTTAGGGGAGTGGGGGGAGGGAAAGGGCAGGGAGAGGGGAGGTGAGTTTCCGGCACTCTGACTGACCGAACGAAAGGCAACAATGCAAGCACTGTTACTTAACGTCGGTTTTCTGTGAGAGAGTGATAGTACCCCGGTCGATTCAACCCATTCATACTGAAACCAGTAATAGATTCTACGTGGCTGTACCACCTATGATATTTGTCACCTATTGGTGGAGATTTATGATCAGCATGGCTACCTACCATCCCCAAGTAGAAAGCCGATCTGACATACTATAGATATGCCAATTCTGTCTATATTTTTGACACTTTTCTACTATGTTCCGTCCCACATACTTTTTTAACCTTTTTTTTTTTCTTCGAACTGACTATGCTATTGACCAAGCAAGGTCTTAACAGCTTCACCGGACTACCCAGATAGGCCGAACCGATTTTAACAAAGACTGAGTGTACGGCCTGAGTGCATCTGCGTTCGGCGGTGCGTCCAGCGGGGCGTCCAGCGTTCAAGAGCGCTACTCACGACACTCACGTATTATTAGCATATGTTTGAAACGAACGCTGGACGCGATGCCACGCTCGACGCTCGATTGTAGCGTCCACTCTGGTCACTAAGTTACTCTCGAAGATATGCTTTATAATATTCTTGGTGAGGTTTTATAATGGACCCAGTACTTTAGCAGTGATGCGTGTTCATACAAACAAACAGACAGACAGACAGACGTTTGTTAAAAATGATTGAAATGTATTTTATTACTTGCTCCTAGACACCTGGAACAATTTTTTTCTCGAAAATCAAAAAGTATAGACACGTTAGATTAACATTCTTCTTATATATATAGATTACAATAACTATCAATTTATTTTCAACAACATAAATTCTGAATCAACAACTATACAATAATATATGAACATTTTTAATAGACGATACGGAACATTTTTTACATTTTAATAGACAATATGAATCTTTGAAATCACCAATTACTGTTATAATTATTATAAAAAAATAGATTATATAGAGTTGTATACAATAAGTTGACGTGGAAAGCACTCGTCCGGTGTCTTCCTACGAATGATTAGTAATTAACCGAGTAATTATCGCATCATCTCAGAATGGTATAGCAATTTACACTCGTGATATTAAAGCTATTGTTTGTTACAAATTAGGCGTCAGTTTAAAGAGTGAATAATAAAGGATTGGTTCTATTACAATAAGGTCGTGTTCAAAATGGGCGTGAGATTACCTACCGTGTGTGTATAATTTTTTATCCGCATAGTTTTGTCTGATTCGGAGTAGAATTACGAAATTTTTATACTCTATCCGTTACAAAAAGGTTAAATACGCATTGAACGCTTCCTTAAAAAAAGTTTGATCACAAAAGAGTATCTTACGTTTTATTTTCCTCGAACTGACTCCACTATTGACCTAGCAAGGTCTTAACAGCTTCACCGGGCTACGCTCTCTATTTTACATCTATATGTATAAAGGAGTATCTAAAGGAAAAATGACGGCAGCGGGTCGGACGGACGAACGGAGAGCGCGGAGCGCAAACACGACTGTTCACCACGGCGGCCCGATCGGAACTCTCTCCGTCATTTTTCCTTTAGATACTCCTTTATACATATAGATGTAAAATAGAGAGCGTAGCCCGGTGAAGCTGTTAAGACCTTGCTAGGTCAATAGTGGAGTCAGTTCGAGGAAAATAAAACGTAAGATACTCTTTTGTGATCAAACTTTTTTTAAGGAAGCGTTCAATGCGTATTTAACCTTTTTGTAACGGATAGAGTATAAAAATTTCGTAAGCACCGATTCGTCGCCGCGTTTCGCGTACGCTACGTAGTTGAGCGAGTCCGCCGCGTTCATTGCTATTCTGTTGCTAAGAAGTAACAATAGTGTCAATCGTAGGCGCTCGATTTTAGAGCGTAGCAAACCGCTCCTCTCGGAGCGAACCCGCGATTAATTTCATTTTTAAAGTCCAGTCGTCTGGCCTGCTCATGGATACCTAACGGTGTAGCCAACGAAGTGAGTTGGAGCGACCTGTCCGCTCGCCGTAGGCCCCGCGGCCTACTGCACTGACAGACGGGCCTGGGTAGCTTAGCCTTGGTGGTGATCACCTAGTTAAGTCCAGTGTGTCTCCCTCCCACCTACCTAATCCCCTCATTCCATCCTCGGGTGTCTGTTTGGGCGTAGCCCGGTTTACCGGTCTGCGTTCTCTGCCCCGGGATTGCTAGGGCTTCCCTCTAGGCTCTGTAGGTTCGTTTCCGTGCGGCATTGCACTTTGCCCACAGGTCTCTTGGCCCGGACTCGGGATAGTCCCATAATTTTCCGTTCAGGCGTGCCCCCCTGCCCCTAAGGCAGGGAGGTTTGTTTCGCGGCCCCAAGCCATCGAAATGGCTTCCCCAGAACAAATAGTCAGGATTATAGAATCCTTTAACGCGAACTACCCCGCAGTAGATGCCGCGGCTATCATTAGCTCGGTATTAGTCCCGTCCTCGGAGGATGAAACATACGAGGCCCGCGTGCCTACCGCGAACTCGTTCGCGGTATTAGATTCGCCCCTGTCGCCGCTCAACGGCAACAACGAGTTAGAAGATAACATGGAGGTCGACATCGCGACACCCGCCGCGTCAAACACACCGCCCGCGACCGCCGCGCCCGCGCCCGATAACGACGGATTCATTACCGTAACTAAGATACCGAAGCGGAAACAACCCACGCAGCCGACGCAATCAGACCCAGATTCGGGACCCGAATGTCCCGCACTTAAAGTTCCGTGCCGCGAAGGCAAAATAGACGGCACCCGGGTGCCTACCGCGACACCGTCCACACACGCGAGACCGCGATCGGGCAGATCAAGCCCTGTTGCCGTCTCGCTCACACAATCACAATCGCACTCACAAGTGCACTCACAGACGCCCACACAACCCGCGGCTAAGAAGC
>MU158842.1:784360-865160 GCA_015888305.1 Antheraea pernyi | reverse complement strand
ATATATATATATTTTATATAATAGGTGGCAAACGAACATGTGGGTCACCTGATGTTAAGTGATCACCACACAACACCAGAGGGGTCGCAAGTGCGTTGCCATCCTTTGGGGGGAAGGGTTAGAGGAGGGAGAGGGAGAGGAGAGGGGAGTGGAGATGGGCCTCCGGCGCTCTCACTGACCGAACGCAACGCAACAATGCAAGCACGATTACTTCACGTCGGTTTTCTATGAGAGGGTGGTACTACCCCAACGAGCCGACCCATTCATGCTGAAACCAGTAATAGCTTCAGCGTGGCTCTCTACCACCATCAATTTAATGTTGGTATAAATAAACTCCGGACCGACCATTGAATTTGGCACCCATTTAGATCTCACTTCTTTTGTCGTTGAAGTCAACAGCCAATCCATACATAGTAATATGAACGCGGCTCTCATTTCACATTTATGTTTTTGATGGGATGTACTTTTCTATCGTACTGAAGTCGCGTCGTCATTAAAATTACAATAACTTTTGATAGTGAACTGATTTTAATGAAACCAAGACTAAATATACGCGAACATATGCTTTATTATTTTCTTAAATCAATAAAAACTCGTCAACGTCTATTAAAGATATAAATAATAATATCGGCTACTAAATTCATAAAATTCCATCCAGGGATCACAAAATGATGATAATTCGATGGGTTCAGAAAATATTTCAGTGCGGACATTTAAACCTTTGATTTATTATTAGTTGACAATACAAGTTTATGTGTATTCGACGTGTTTAATAGCGTAAGTAATAAAACTGATTAGAGATACATTTATTAACACATAAATTTTATTGAGAAATTAAGAGAAAGTCTCTGTTTAACCGCACCTACGCTTATAACACGCGTGACAAAGATCGAACACTATTAATTAATTATATGTATTAGTGTCACGACGAATATGACGATATTCGCATGTTTTTTCACATTCGCATTCGCATAGATTGTGCAAATATTTAGTGAAAATGAATTCACCTACAAAGATAATATATTAATTAGATAGATTCACTAATAATTAATTATATGAATTAATTTATTAGTATTACGACGAATATAAGAACATTCGCATGTTTTTTCACATTCGCATTCGCGAAAATTGTGCGAATATTTTGCGAAAATGAGCGTGACACATACCTCATATCTTTCTTATAAATATTGTTCAAAATATCGTATAATGAGTATATTTATTTAAAACTAGCTGTACGCCATAGCGTCGCGAGGATATACTAACGAAAAGAATGAGACAAAATCTTCTTGAGAGCAAGGCTAGGTGATGATATAAAATGATAAGTTAACGTGAATATGTCAGTCAATTCTACCAATGCTATTTTTATTGTAGCATAGCATCGTGACTGAACTGTGCTTAACGGTGAGCACAGTACAATCCAAAAACAATGGCGACTACCGAGATATGCATTATCCCTCGCCGGTCGCCACTGTCATGCCGGCCTGCGTGAGCGAACAACCTCCGTCCGTGTCCAGAGGTGACCAGTGTTAATCATCTCACCGGTACTCGAGCCACGGCGAAAGTCATTCACTACTGGATATGCATGAGCTGATCCCGAAACGAGACGCGCAGAACGAATCACTATTACGGGCTTTTTCGCTACATGCATGGTGGTCGCGACCCAGTTGGGCTTTAAAACCCACCCTTTTGAAGATCTAAAGCATAAAAAAAATAAAAGCCAAATAGACGCGGCCGTTTTGAAGTGATGCGATTAAATACATTCGGCGATTGTTTTCTATTTTCATATATAGATTAGAGTGTCATTTATATGTTTCTGTATAATCTTAGAAAGAGATAAATCAATTTTGACGAAACTTTTCCAGAGACATGGACACAGAAAGTGAAAATCATCTAAAATTGGCAATGAATTTCAATATTTCAGGTAAATAAAATAACAACTTATTTACTATATGTATTTATTTATATTTTCCTATCTTTATATAAATAATTATTCTGTCCGTGTGTATGTGATGTACCTTGTCCTAAACAGCTGGACAGATTTCGATGAATTTTTTTGTTTGTATTCAGTCGGATTCATAAATGGTTTAGATTCATAATTAGACCCGGTAGGAGGCGCTGGGGTTGAATTTAATGTTAACTAACTACGGTATTGACCTAGCAGGGCCTTATCAGCTTCACCGGACTACTAAGGCGATCGCTTCATGCACTCAGCCGATTTTGACAACTAACTCAAAGGTGCACAGCACTCCTCGGCTTGGGCTGTTGGCTAGGTTACGCAACGTCACGACTCTAACTGAGCTAACCTTAACTACCCCGTTGAGTTTTACTGACATTTATCGTATGATTGTGTGTTCAGAAACGCAATTTGACAAGTTACTGAACCGATAATGCTTTTGAACAGGTAAACTACAATTAAAGTACCTCAGAAACCGGGTATCAGTGATAGAAAAGAATTGTCAGATTCCCGTTCAGTTGTTAATTGTCAGTTTATTCCATTACAAGGTCGTACTGTAACGGGAAGATTTGTGTTACTATCTTTCAGTATTACACTCGTACAAAGCCGTTTGATACCTAGTTTACAATACAAGCTTAGTACAATAAAATACAGCGTAGCGCCATCTAGTGGTGTGATATAATTAAATAACTAATATAGAAACCTCCATGAACATAACTTGATTGTAATCATCATCATCAATATGGACAGCTCTTCTCGACCCACTGCAGGGCATAGGCCTCCTCCCTTTTACGCCGTTCCTCTCTATTCTGTGCCAGTCTTGTCATCGACCCATCTTGCCATTGGTCTTGCAACACTACGTCAGTCCTCTCTCGGCCAGCACTCGGTCGAGAACCTACTCCACCTGCCATTACCACATTTGGCCACGGGGCCTGCCCATTGTCATTTTAGTTGGGTGTACACTGATGTCCCGTACATTTGTGTTTTTTCGGATATCCGTATTTCTTAATCTCTATCACTCAAAGTGATGCCTAATATGGCACACTGTGCAAAACTCATTTTGTGCATAGTTTCATTTGTGAGCGTCTATGTTTCTCACTCCCACGCCCGCGTAACCACAAATCACGCCACCGTGGTCTGGGGGTCAACTTCGCTCCCGTACACCAGATTAGGCCTCCCTCGGCAGCGGCTCAAGCCTAGGTCCGTTCCCTCGGCGTGGAGCCCTTGAGTGCGCTGCTCGCGCGATACAGTGACACAAAATCTTACATTACTGCGACAACATTACACATATCACCTCCACACACATGCACGCATACACTTACACATGCAAGTGGAAGGGTTTTATTTTTTCCCTTATCAAACTGAAATAGTTTAGAAAATTATCCGATACGAAATAAATATAAGAGTTGTTGAGGTATGTATGCCTGGTACACATATATGTTTCAACAACTCATATATGTATGAATAGTTAGCTTAGCTTAGGTTAGCTCAGATAGATCGCGAATTGTATGTATCAGGCAACAGCCCAAGCCGAGATGTGCCGTGCACCCCTGAGCTAGTTGTCAAATAAAATCGGCTAAGTGCCTTAAGCGCTCGCCTTAGTAGTCCGGTGAAGCTGTTAAGACCTTACTAGGTCAATAGCAAAGACAGTACGAAAAAAAAAGCGTCTATGTTTCGGCACCATGCGTCACTATGGGCAGGACGCATTGGTTATAAAGACGGGTCTTCTTTGTGGCATTTTTTGACTTGAGTGTACCAAGAAGTATAAAAAAGTTTGTTGACCTCAGATATCCTGACATCAATTTATATGTATTAAAAAGATTACATTTAATACTCAAACTTGAATTTCAATTTCATTAAATAAATAATTTGGTAACGCTGATATAAACAATTGACGGTTTCAATTTATTGCCTCAGAGACGCACACCATAAAAATGGCATGTCGCTTTTTTATTTAAACCGAATAACTATTTTGTAGCTATTAAAAAAATACAACGCATAGAATTTTCTGTTTTAAAAGACTTTCTTTTTAAATCTATATAAAACATTCCGTCCAATTAGCAACCTCTGTCGGTTAATACAAAAGTTTAAACAAGTTTTTTTATTAATCCATAAAAATAGCAAATAGTCTACAGAGTCACAGATAAAGTAAATCAGCTTGTACACTCCTCGTTATCGAAGTTGGGTGATTTTAAGTAGATTTGATATAAGAGATGTGGGAGCTGGATGTGTAAATCTGATATGTAAGGGTCCACTGAGCTACTATCACCTTAGTAGCCAACCAGTTTATTTCTGTATAGACTATAAATTCCCTAGTTCTAGACTTGTAGGTGGTAGAGCCACGCTGAATCGATTACTGGTTTCAATATGAATGGGTCGGCTAGCCCGGGGTACTACCACCCTTTCACAGAAAACCGACGTGAAGTAACAGTGCTTGCATTGTTGCGTTTCGTTCGGTCAGTGAGAGCGCCAGAGGACCACCTCCTCTATCCTTCACCCTTTCCTTCCTCCTCCTCTCCCCAAACCTCCCTCTCCTCCTCCACACTCCCCCAAACACAAGATGTCTACACACTTGCAACTCCCCTTGGTTGCTAGTTTCTATGGACGGTGGTAATCACGTAACAAACATCAGGTGACCCACCTATTCTTTTGCATCGTATGACATATAAAAAAAATCATATTTAACTTTGTGTTTGAAATATTGTTCTTATTATACAGAAGTGTCTATCCAACGTCACCACAGTAAACTTTAATGGGAGCACAATATACCAAAATCAATTTTAATTACATCTGATTGAGTAGAAAACCGTGTGAGCTATGTCTGGAAAGTGGATTATTAAGATATCATAACAAATCATATACTTACATGCTTTACTTTGATTGAAAACTTAAGTGGTAATACTTGTTGTATTATAAAATTTATAAGTAACTTAGAAAGTAGTTAATTCATATAGATACTAGCGGGCCCGGAGGACGTTGTCCAGCTCTGATAATAAAAAAAAAACTTTGACGAATTATACATCTAAACCCTCCTTATGAAACACTGTATCTACTGGTGAAAACCGCATGAAAATCCATTTAGTAGTTTTGAGTTTATCGCGAACAGACAGACAGGCAGAGAGACGTGGCAGAAGACTTCATTTTATACTATGTAATGAAATACAAAAATGCTAATGCATATTTTAATTGACTAGAATACCATATTTTTAGCTCAAGTACTCTATTAATTGCCACAGATAAGACATAGGAGCTGAAACATAGTAATATCATGAAAAATATGCAGATTAATGTATAGAATATATTAAATATCGGTGAGTTCAAACGAAAATGTAGGTATGGTTTCGTCACGTCGTTTTATTTCCCCGGAAGATCCGGCACATTGCGGAGAAAAAGGCTGTTCCCGAGGGATAGGTCACATCTACATTAACACGAGTAAAGGCATGGACAAAAGCTAGTATTTCTATAAATTAAAGTTTTACCATCTGTTTACCCTCAATTATTGTGGTCGTAAACGTGTTATTGATATAATAGTGTATGCAATTTTATACGTGTTTAAGCAAATCTTGTGTCGAGTGAGACAGCTGTTTTTGTTAAACTGTGACGTAACGGTATCAATTGAATTTGATGATGAAATAGAATATACTTTACGATCGTTGATCAAATAAATCGATTCAAGTGAATTAGGTAATGGTCGACCACTTTATTAGTGCTTTTTGAAGTAGAAAATAGTGGTTATTTCGATGAATGAATATTTATTTTTGGCAATATTAAAAAAAGTTAATTTCATTCCGTATTAATTTACAGTTAAGATTTGTCGGCACATTAGGACTAAATGTTTTTGGAAATGTCTAAAATATACATAAAACATTTGCGTTAAGAATGTTTTATTTAGTATGTGTATATACCGTATGTATTTTATTTGTATTTTATTTATTTGCATGCATGTTCTATTATAAGTTTTCATATTTTATATTTTTATAATGGTCTATTATATCTAATATTATATTACTTTTATTGAGAAAACGCTGAAATCAATAATCCGGAAAAAAACAGAAAATGCAGTCCTCGGGAATAGTCTAAAGTTACATAAAAATGGCAATATAACAAGCAAACCATAATCTTGAAGAACCTCGTTTTTAACCGGAACAAAAAATTGTAAGGCAAAGAGAGCCCATCAGACTTCGTAACTATATAATAATGATCATAAATACAGTGGTACAACAAAATAATCCCAAGGAGGGTTAGTGTCAGGCAGGCGGCCGATCGTGAAAATTAAGTCAAATCATATACCACAACATGACAAACATGTTGTACCGACCCTACTTATGTGGGATAAGGGTGAGAAGAAGAAGAAGATATTAGAAAGTCATATCTCTAAAATGGATTGTTTTTAATTATTTATTTATTGTAATTTCATATTTAGCCCTATGTTATACTGAAAATTGCATTAAAAGTAGTTTAATAGTGTTCAGGGTATGTATATTCTAACAAGGAAAATTAACAATTTTATTATTTAACTAACTGTGCCCGCGACTTCGTCTGCGTGGAAGTTTATTTAAAAAACAGTGATTAATAAAGTCATTTGAATGTATTAAGTCCATTCACTTGTGTACTTTTCTCTCCTACTTACTCCGCGTCGTCATTAAAACCACAATAACTTTTGATAGAATGGACCGATTTTAATGAAACAAACACTAAGTTACACCCTAGGATATGCTTTACGATTTTAAAGGCGTGAATACTGAGATGAGATTTGACAGGAGACAGTGGAGACAGGAAAAAGAAAACATGTTGTGCCAACCCTACCAAGGCGGGATAAAGGTAATGATGACTAGGACTGTCAGTTGCATTCAAGCACTCAATTAGGTTGCACAACAACACCACTGTAACAGATTAAAGAAACTAATTGTGACCCAACAAGCAACCTTATTCCCACAAAAACATAATATGTAAGGCAGGGACTTGTTCTTCAAAATATATAAGACATTTTCGCATTTCAGTTTATTGAAGTCAATGTCATACTGCCATGTATATACATCGTGATGTTTTCCTTTACCGATAGCTCGGGGCATATTATGGCATTCGATTTTACGCGTGTTTAGATACAACAACCGAGCTAGTAAATGCTTGGAGGCAAAAAAAGAATCAGTATATGAATGCATTACTAAATACTTTTCAACACCAACCTCAGTCGCGTAGTTCATGCAAATTAGAACTGTGATACTATAAAATAAAAAAATACACCAGTTATTATGTATCTTGGTCAATTAATTTACGAACAATAAATCATTTGGCCGTTTCAAAACATAGTGACGTTACATATCGCATGTTAATGAGTTATACATATCGATCATTTTATATAGCATTGCGATAAAGACGTACGCGGCGTGTGGCTAATACGAATTCCGGTATTGATTGATGGTGCACTGTGCTATGTAACTAGGGTTGTCAAATGTTTAAAATATACTATAATGTATTCAATTTCATAACTTAAAAAAACTTTCCAGTTACTATTCAATTTTGAGTTCTCTGGCGTATCTCACAAATACAAAATACATGTGTGAGTTCGTGATGCACATTTGTCTCAATAACTCTTATATGTATGCAATATTCGACCACTTTGGTACCCTTGAGCTAGTTACCAAACGGCTGAGTGTATTAAACACTCGCCTTAGTCCTATGTAACTATGAAGGCCTCTCAGATCAATAGCGTTAATTAGTTTTTAAAAAACCCGCTGTACCTTCAAAATTTAAAGCCTAATTGGTAATGAAATTATAATTGGACCATCTTGATATTCCCTTTCGAATAAAAAAATAATTTTCACATCGTTTATAAATGACGACCTACAATCGTTATTTAAAAAAAAAACAACCGAATTAGGAATTTCTTTCTTTTTGAAATCAGTTAAAAAGTTGTAAAATGTCATCATCTTACCGTTACCTAAGTAGGGTCGGCACAACATGTTTCCCTTTTCCACTCTCGCCTGTCAGTTTTCATGTCAGTATTCACACCTTTTACACACAATCTATCCATCCATACCTTTCGGCCTTCCTCTACTCCTATACCCATCCACCATTATACTCAAAACATGAATAATAGAAAAAGTTTACTAATATAAAAGTACTATTTAATTCAAAAGGTTTTTTTATTTATTTACTTTTCGCATTCGTATTGTTTATTCTTTTTTTTATATAAAGACACACTAAAAATAATAGTTATAATGTTTAGCAGCCCTACGCGTAACAGTAAAATGTTTAAGCACTATCGATGTCGATAGTTTTATTTTATTTTCCGGAATCTCTATCGAATGAATATATATGTGTATTGTATATAATGATTAATATAGGTAGGTATAGAGTATTTTGTTACTTAATTACTGTACGGCGGACAAACGATGGTGATCGTAGTTCAATTAAATGTTAGATTTATTCGTATTTATTTATGGTATGGTATGGTATGGTAGGAATTTTTGCCAAATAATACAGTAAATCGGCGAACGTTGTCCTGCTGTCTTTCTTTTTTTTATATCATAGGAGGCAAACGAACTGGCGGGTCACTTAAGTTAAGTGATCACCACCATCCATAGACACTTGCAATATCAGGATTGCCAGCCTGTGTTTGGGGGTGGGAGGAGAGGGAAGTGGGCCTCGGGCGTTCTCACCGACCGAACGAAACGCAACAATGCAAGTATTGTTATTTCACTTCGGTTTTCTATGAGAGGGTGGTACTACCCCGAGCGAGCCGACCCATTCATACTGAAACCAGTAATAGCTTCAGCGTGGCTCTACCACCTTTTACCTCTCTCTTCCTGGCTTTTAGTCACACATGGTGGTGGGATCAGCCTTCCTTAGTTTTCTTCTTCACTTCGCTCTGTCCTTGACGGCACATTCAGAAATTTTGCACTCTTTCATATCTTTCAGCACTACCTACATACATCCTTTCAATTTGTTTTGGACCTGCCTCTCGATCTCTGACCCGGACGGGACAGTTGTAGTGCCAACGAACGTTGTCCTGCCTTGATTAAAAAAAATCGTCAAACTCAATACTGTGTATTTTTTCAAAAAAAAAATTACAAGCAAATCCATTGATGTGCAGAAATATATAAGATTTATGATAATACTAGCCTCTGCCCGCGACTTCGTCCGCGTGAAGTAGTTACTTTGGGCTTACGCTAACACGCAGCGGAAGCTCTCAAGAGGAAAAAACACCGGACTACAAATATACATACCAATAGACGGACAATTGTAGTCCGGTGAAGCTGTTAAGACCTTGCTGGGTCAATAGCATAGTCAGTTGAAAAAAAAAAAAAAAGGAACACTCCGATGAAACCGGACCAGTAGTTCCTGAGATTACCCTCTACAAGGTCACAAACTCACAAACTTTACCTCTTTATAATATTAGTATAGAAGTATAGATTGATTATTTTAATGGAAAATAGATAATATATTTGTGGTATCACTGTGTATTGCATTTGTTTCCGAGTTTACTCAGTAACTTGTGAGTATTCGTCGAAAACGGTGTATGTTCTTGCGGGTACAAAATCACAAAATGTAAAAATAGGAAGATAACATTGCCCACACATTTTTTAAAGAAAGTTTATATGGTAATTAATTTATTTTAGGATTAAATTAGTTTGTTTAATTAAAAACACGTACAGATACTTAGCTCAACTTCGTGGGGCTTATATTTACGTCAAAAAGCGGAGCGGGTAATGTTGGCTAAAAGTCCAAATAGCCCGGCTCTAGGATCACTCAAAAATGAAGCAGACACTTGAATTCGAATATTTTTTATAGAATAAATGCATACAAATAAACATGTGCTTACAGTAGGAAATCACATATGTTTCAAAAGAAAAAAAGTAAAAAATAAACTTTTTTGAAATGAAACTTCTTTAGGCGCATGAGGGTAAAATTTTTACAGATGTAACGTCACGCAGGTATGCAACGGAAGTGACGTCATTTGCAGTAAACGCAGATTAAATAAATAAAAAAACTTTTTATTCTTTTTTCTTGTTTGTATAAATATAAACAAGACTTATAAATTAGTTCGCCAAAAAAGTTTCACTTCTGACATGTGTACCTTGTACGCACGCACTTTTTTTTAAATAAAAATCGGGCAAAGTTGACGTGTTCGGCAGTACCTATTAAGCTAAATCCGTTCAAACATACGTACAATTTTTTTATATATATGCAGTACTAGGGGGCCCGGCGAACGTTGTCCCAGCCTTTAAAAAAAGCCTTGACAAATTATATACTGTATCTGCTGGTGAAAACCGCATGAAAACCCGTTCAGTAGTTTTTGAGTTTATCGCGAACAGACAGACAGACGTGGCAAATGACTTTTATACTATGTAATGATACTAGATTATGACAAGTAAGTATACCTGCTGAGAAAAATATAACAATATTTAATTGGCCTATCGTACACAAAGTATACACTATTGTTGACTCTATTTAACGGTGTTCAATAAAATCACAGTACTGACCCCTCTGACCTGGCGAGTAAACAATAGACACCAAGACTTTCTCTATCACAAGAGCTTATAGCATTCTATATAAGTATCTTTCGAATGTTTTATATAATCGACTAGCGAAAGCGTCGGGGGCAATATACTAATATGAAATTACATGTATCAAGGGAATTGGGATAGAATTTGGGGGTGTAAAGTGTCAAATAACATCATAAGACTTGAGATACCCAAGCCAACCTCACCTGCACGTGGTGCACCCTGCTCAATAACGAACGAGGCAATGGCGAAAGCGGGGTGGTAGGGTTTTACAGCCTGACTGGGTCGCAACCACCATGTATATGGCGAAAAAGCCCGTCATAGTGATTCGCTTCTGCGGGTCGCGTTTCGAGATCAGCCTGTGCATATCCAGTTTTTCGTAGGCCGGCATTACAGTGGCGAACGGCGATGGATAGTTTCTCTATCGGTGGTCGCCATTGTTTTTGCATTGTACTGTGCTTACCATCAGGTAAAGAGAAGTCATTTTGCTGTGCTACATTAAAAAAAATCCACTTTTTGGAATTTTGAAGTTTATTATTAGCAAAGTTTCGGCAAAGAATTTTGGAAGTACAGACAAGTATTTCGTTGATTGCTCGTAGTTCTAAATGTGTAATGTTTTCTAAAATACTAAGTGTCCTCGCCGAAAAGGGTAATTATAATCTAAATTAAATATCTAACGTGTCGTTTTGATATCAACGTCGTTCTAAATACTAGAAACTGTAACAAACTGGTCGTCCCATGTTTCAGAATTAGCAAAACCAGTAATAGTTTCTTAGGTAATAGTGTTAGGTTTTACAATAAAGTCCCATAACTTATTACCGATTTGCCGGACTGTAAATTTAGGCGCCATGTCAAGCGGGTTTTTGTGTCAAAAGGCTATTATAGAGTGGATCAATATGTGAACGGTGGTGATGTCTGGAATAGACTCCTCTCTGTACATTCATTAAAAAAGGTATTGTAACGTATAATGTATTCGAAATATATATATATATGTTAAAAAGATACACCCGATCGAGTTTCTTGCTGGTTCGTCTGGATGACTGGGTTGTTTTCCGTACCGGTGGTAGTTTTGACGTTCATAAGCGCCTTATTAGGGCCTAAAGTATTTTTGATTTGATTTGATGTTTATAATTAGTTCAGCAAAGAAGTATTGAAGTACAGTCAAGTATTTTTTCGTTGGTTGAAGCTTTAAATCTGCGATATTTTCTAGAATATTTATTCTAATGATACGCCGTAAAGGATAGTTGTAGTTGGGAATTGGGAGTTTTCGTCGAAAAGACTGCCTATTTTTTTATTTTTTTTATGTCATAGGTGTTAAACGAACTGGTGGGTCACCTGATGTTAAGTGATCACCACCGTCCATGGACACTAACAACACCAGAGGAGTCGCAAGTGCGTTGTCACTCTTTGGGGGGAAGGATTAGGAGAAGGAGTGGGAGAGGAGAGGGGAGGGGCGTGGGCCGCCGGCGCTCTCACTGACCGAACAAAACGCAACAATCCAAGCACTGTTACTTCACGTCGGTTTTCTATGAGAGGGTGGTACTACCCCGGACGAGCCGACCCATTCATGCTGAAACCAGTAATAGTTTCAGCGTGGCTCTACCACCATAAAAACCTACCACCTATAATCACAACAAACAATAAACGAAATAATTAGGATAACAAAAGACGCAGACGAAGTCGCAGGTGTCAGCTAGTATATAAATGATTCTTTAAAGCCGTTGCTTAGTTTAGAAGAAGTAAGGTGACACACAGACAAAGATTAGTTTTATAATGTTTATAGATTAATTGTATCCGAGACTCCGCTTGTTTTTGCAGCAAATAGCTGAGTTATATCTATCATCTTTGTGTTTAAATTCTATACAATTATATAAATCAACCTTCATGGTAATTAGTAGAAATGTCCGCAAATTGATGCGCTGCAGCCTCATCAAGTGATGTTACTGTAAATAGGCAATATTAAAGGGATCGGTAGGTGGTTGACCTACGCTGAAGCTATTAATGGTTTCAGCATGAATGGGCCGGCTCACCCGGGGTAGTACCATCCTCTCACAGAAAACCGACGTGAAGTAACAGTGCTTGTATTGTTGCATTTCGTTCGGTCAGTGAGACCGCCGGAGGCTCACCTGCCCTCCCCTTCCCCCTTCCCGTACTTCCGCTCTCGCCCAACACAGGTTGGCAACGCACTTGCGACTCCCCTGGTGTTGCAAGTGTCTATGGGCGGTGGTGATCACTTAACATCAGGTGACCCACCTGTCCGTTTGCCTCTTATGATATAAAAAAAAACTTTTTATGATGATTTGTCAAACTATGGTTAGTTTATCAATCTATATATAATCTATGAAACCGGACATGAACATACAGACATACAAAATTTATATAGTATTATATACCTGAGTTGCCTTCATGAGATCTATCAAAAAGTTTAGTAAAAATTAAATGTACAGAAAGAACAACAGATATTTAAAATTAAAACGAATTAACCTTGATAATAATATCCTACTAAAATAGAAATCATTCAAATTGGTATTTAAAGTCTGTCTCATAAAAAGATACAGATAACAAAATTCGACACCACTTTCAAGTCTTCGGTAGTATAGTGGTAAGTATCCCCGCCTGTCACGCGGGAGACCGGGGTTCGATTCCCCGCCGGAGAGTACTTTTTGTAAATTACTTTTTTGTTTTTTTTTTGTTTATATTTACCTGCACCTCGATCACACTGGAAAGATCCACGTACGCCAGCGCCACAGTTTTTTTAACACTTCACAAAAAAAATTATGCCACAAGCACTTTCTTGTTTAACAAATAAATTCTTTTTACATCACTTTTCAACTTTGTTTTTTTTTTGTATAATCACTAATTACATACTTAAATTATTTTTTAGAATTATGATGTGTCCCAAAACACTATTTCATAATTTCATAGAATAGTGAGGTGAAAGTCGGAATTAAAAAAATCGTATAAATGAATCGTGTTCGATATATCGATAATTATTACCGGTTCCGTACATGGCGGGCGATTCCGACCACAATCGACCGGTGATTGCTTTTTAAATTACTACCTTACGCATCGACTCGATGACCGATTGCAGACTACTGCATGTTTTATTTATCACTTTAGTGTTTGATGTATGTGTATCGATGAATAGATGTTATCTTACCGATATTAATATAACGAATAAAAAAAATTAACGACAGTGTTGCATATAAAATTCCTCTGTGAATGACATGGAATATATTATCTTGCGTTGATTTATGTTTTGGTTAGGCGAATGTATTATTTGTTATCTATAATTCTATACTAATATTATAAAGAGGTAAAGTTTGTGATATCGTAGGGGCAATCTCAGAAACTACAAAACTGATTTTGAAAATTCTTTTACCAATAGAAAGCCACGTTATTTGTTAGTGTCACAGGCTATATTATATATATATAATATTTTAAAGGTGGTACAGCCACGCTATAGCTATTACTAATTTCAGCATGAATGGGTCGGCTCGCTCGGAGTAGTACCACCCTCTCACAGAACACCGACGTGAAGTAACAGTGCTTGCATTGTTGCGTTTCGTTCGGTCAGTGAGAGCGCCGGAGGCCCCCTACCCCTCCTCCATACACAGGGTGGCAACCCCTGCTCCTATGGTGTTGCTAGTGTCTATGGACGGTGGTGATCACTTAACAGCAGGTGACACACCAATTCGTGTGCCTTCTTTTGACAAAAAAAAATATTAACGTGAAAAATGAAAAGGCTTTTTTGTAGTAGTCGGATTTGCAAAGTAAGTCGGAGAAAAAACGGCTGAAAGAAAACGTTTCTTACGAACGCTGTCTTAACGATGAGAGATATATGATTAAGTTCTAGAGACAACTTGTAGAGCTTGAACGTTTACGGCCCAACGAAGTGTGCTCGGGTTAGCTAGTTTATCTATATATTATATATGATAGCTTTAACTAAAGCTGTCTTAATCACTTAATATAAATATATCTTAACACTCAGGAACACTTTTTTGGATGGAAGGTACCTACAGCCTTTTCTGTACCACTGACAACATGGAAGTAAAATTTTACGATGATCAGTTCAGTATTTAATTCGTGTAAGCGTAGCAAACAAACAAACAAATTTACATTCGTATTTATAATATTACAAAAGTTTTTATATCATCAAATGTATAATGTTATTACAAATATTAGTAAAGGAAGAGTTGAACAAAATCTACTCACTTTGTTACGATGCTATTTTTACCGGCTTTTGTTATTTTTAACCGACTTCAAAAAAAGGAGGAGGTTATCAATTCGTCTGTATTTTTTTTTTTTATGTTTGTTACCTCATAACTTTGGACTGGGTGGACCGATTTTGATTATTCTTTTTTTATTTGAAAGCTGGTGCTTCCCATGTGGTCCCATTTCAATTTGGTCATCCAGTGCAAAACGGTATAAGTTTTAAATTTGCATTAAGTATGTACACGACAAATAGACGAATAACTCAATATCACGCTAACCGATTTCGATGATTCATTTTTTATTGGAAAGGATGTACTTCAAGGGTAGTTTGATGAGAGTTTGGTTAGGTTCTGATTATGGGATCCGTGACAAAGTAAGTAAACTTTCAAGAAACGAGCCTACTCCTTTCTTAAGGGCCGGCAACGCATCTGTGTTTCCTCTCGTGTCGCAATTGTCCATGGGCGGCCGTGATCACTTACCATCAGGTGACCCGTATGTTCGTTTGCCACCAATATTATAAAAAAAACTCTTCAATTCTTAGGAGCCTATTGTGCTTATGTTCGTTGCTGTGTTGCAACATGACGCAAGCATTGTAATTACATTACTTAAGGTGTATAATGTGTGAAGCGATGGTAGCCGAGTTGGTGGTAGAAACTATCGCGGATTACTGAAAAGGTTGCGTTCGTACCAAACGTTACTTATTGTACAACCAATTGAAACCATATCGCATACCATACCGATAGATACCATACCGCAAAAATGAGCATATTTTAATATACTTAAGGCGGAACGGAGTTCGCGGGCTCTGCTAGTAAAATATAGTTATGTACACTAAAAATGGAAAAATAAAGTAAATTTTCAAAAAAAAGTATTAACCGACTTCAATATCAATCAAAAACCCATAAGGCACTAAAAAGCGGAAAATAAATAGTTTATCAAATTAACCAAATGAAATAAAACATATGAATATGTGTGCTACCTAGAGATGTATTGGAAGTCGGTACCAACCAAACCGAAAATCATATCATCTACATAAGTACAAAGTTTAAGTCCAATCTCGCGTCTCTGTAATACAAAAATTTTGGTTGGTAACGACTTCCAGTACATCTCTAGGTAGCACACATATTCATATGTTTTATTTCATTTGGTTAATTTGATAAACTATTTATTTTCCGCTTTTTAGTGCCTTATGGGTTTTTGATTGATATTGAAGTCGGTTAATACTTTTTTTTGAAAATTTACTTTATTGTGATTCTAATTCATTAGTACATCAAAAGTTAAACCATTGAGTCGTTAAACTGATGTTTAACTTAACTGTGTTATATTACAAAACGAGTTACATCCAATTTTAATCGTTAATATAACATTTTTAATTTTTATAAGATTTCCAGTTTTTATACACTGAGAACGAAGTTTAAATTTGCTGTCCATAAGGTATATAGTTTTTTTTTATGATCATATGTTTCATATAAAAAGTTGAAGATCTTGAAAAGTAACGTAAAATGATAGGATTTACCATTTTTTTAAACCTTTTACCTTTTTTTTGTCGTTAACACACAAACACACTTAGTTACGATAATATTTTTACCGGCTTTCGTTATTCTTGTGATTCTAACTCATGAATACAACAAAATTCATACAATTATATCATTATAATTTACAATAATTATATTAATTGGATTTTTCGGAAATACCGATATATCGATGGATATATTTACTCTGTCACATCACTACCAATTAATACCTTTTGCAAATAAAACCGTACAAATCGATTGTATACAGCAAATTAAAACTTTTATTATTTAGATACGATTGGATCGATAGATATACGTATATTTTTAAACGAAATTTAATTAACAAATTCGGTAACGG
The DNA here is from genome assembly GCA_015888305.1 of Antheraea pernyi. Lineage (NCBI taxonomy): Eukaryota > Metazoa > Arthropoda > Insecta > Lepidoptera > Saturniidae > Antheraea > Antheraea pernyi. The sequence continues at coordinate 848,612 of MU158842.1, read as the reverse complement.
AACTCGCATACTGTATTAAAGTGATTAGATAAATTAAAATAATTGTTATTATTAGTTTGTTAATTATATAATATATTTTATTATATCTTGATTTATTAACTAAATTGCAATCAATAGTAAAATGGCTTGTTTTATCCATCATGTTCTCATTATCATCAGACTCTGTTATAACAAACCCAATTATTAACAGAATAAAAGAGGTTTTCGACTTAGCTGTATTTTTTAAAATGTTTATTACCTCAGAAGTTTGTGATTTATAAATCGGGCAGTTTTGATTTTCATGACATGTACAACTACGTAATGTATTTAATTCTATAAGGAATAAAGGGGGGAGTGGGAGAGTTTGGTGCGCCTGGCCACGGCAGCCACAACACTCGTGGTCGGGCGCATCCTGCGGTTGGGCCTCAGAGTGGCCCCCGAGAAGAGCTGGAGGCGGGAGTTCTTGCCGCCGTGATCGCACACGGCACGGAAGTGGAGTGGGGAACCTCCGGCTCCCAGGGGGATAGAGCAGATGCGGCGAATCCTGAGGGAGAAGGCAGAAGGGCGGTACAGGCAGGACCTGGCGAACGCGCGTTACGGGTGTTACACAATTGACGCCGTCCGCCCGGTCCTGCCAGAATGAATAAACAGGGCACTCCCTGTCGTTTCGACCGGTACAGGTACTCACCGGACATGGATGTTTTGGATGGTACCTGCACTAGATCGCTTGCAGGGAGCCGACTGACACATGTCACGAGTGCGGCGCTAACAAGGACAGAATGTGTTGCGTGGGAAGAACAGCGCCGCATTCTGGCTGCGGCGGGGCAATATTTATCGCTGTCGAGTGTGGTTTCGGCCATTCTCGGCAGCGAACAGGCATAGCAAGGGATGGCCTCCTTCTACGAGGATGTTATCTTGCAGAAGGAGGCAGCGGAGAGGGTCCGCGAAGAGTATCCTTTGAGAGGACCGGTAGGAGGGGGCAATTCGCCCGCCCCCTCCCGCCACCGTAGCCGGACCTGAGGGAAGAGGGAATGGGCCGGGGGGCCCGTCTCCTCATTGCACAGGTCTGGCTAACGAGGGGAGGCAGCTGGAATGGACTCAGTCTGTCTTTTTGGTAGGCAGGAACCCGGCGGTCTACTCGGCTACTTCGGTCTTTGTTCCATTAAAATCGGTTTGGTCTATCAAAAGTTTTTGTGATTTTAATCAAGCTGCGACTAAAGTACAAGAGAAAGGAAGATAAGTAAATGGACTTTAATACATCCAGGTGACTTTATAAGTCCCTGTTTTTACGTTAGGTTTCACGTGGGCTAAGTCGCGGGCACAGCTAGTATTTGACTATGGTTAAAGACATTCGTAGATTTTTTTGAAGTCTGTTTTTTATCATATTTTTTTTTATTACGATTGTTATTTCTTCAAAGATAACACACGGCTTAGTTCAATGGGACTAAAGCACAGTTATTGTTAAAATCAAAGTTACAGATTTATTCAAGAGTTCTCGGCGGGATCTCAGTCTGTTATGTTGTGGATCATATATTTTATTCATAATCTTGTGTTACTTGATTCTATATTGGTGGTGTTTTACGTAATATAATTCGGTTATTGTGGGCAAATGAAATGGATGGGAAATAATAACACGGCCTATGAATTTTGCCATATCACAAAAACTCCCTGGAAAGTTCTAAGCCTCCATCTTGTTAGAACATTGAAATTATCATAGTACACTTGTAATACCTACTGGATAACGGTAGTAATAATCTAGAAAATTGGTTGTCAAAAATAAATATAAAAAAAAATGTTTATTCACTTTTATTCACAATCAGTTAGATCTGGAAAGGATTTGAAGACCGAATTGTACACAAAAAAATCGACGAATAGCGAGTGCTTATCTTTCATAAGAATCTATTAGGGGCACAAGTTTTTTAGTGAGAGGACGCTTTACGTTTAGCAGTTTAGAAATGACAATAAATTATTACAAGGAAATATATCTAACTTTTGTTTGCGGAGCGAATAGAGGAAAATTACCATTTTATTGCGGTCTTATCTCGATGTCATGATTTTTCGAGTGTCTCAATATAAAATCTAGCACGAGAACAAGTGATAATCGGGCCGTTGCCGTCGTTCATTTACTCTCACTGTTATCTGTTAGTTGTTTTAACAACTAGTGATTATCTAGTTGTCGAAATTCGACCCTAACTCATATTTCAATAGGAAGGGAAACATAACGAACTTTATGCATAAAAAGTTCTTAAAAACACTAACACTCATCAATATTTACTATACAACAAATAATATCGATTAAGAAACGCAGGAGGAAGATTCTTTTGTTTTTTGTTACCCTCACATCTTAACTACTTTATCATATCGATCATCATTAAATTTTGTATACACATTGTCAGGTGTATCGTCATCAGCCTGTAAGAGACTCACTGCAGGGCCATAAGCCTCTTCCGGAAGGAAGGTATAGGTGTAATCACCACGCCAGCTCACGACGTATTGGTGATTTCAAACTCTAAGAAATCCACAGTTCTATATTTTTCCCACATACAGTAGTACTACAAGAACATTACTCAGGTTCAGGTTTCCTCACGATGTTTTACTTCACCGTCAGCCGATAGTGTTACCAATTTAAATTAGTAAATGTACGCGAATTCCGAAAAATTCGTTGGTACATGTCGGAGTTCGAACCGGCGGACAGCGAAATAATATTCCACCGTTTAAACCACTACGCTACGAGGACTTCCTATATTTCTTTATTATTCCTATATATTTTTATACTATATATTATATATATATATATATATAATACATTTAACACCAAAACATAAAACTAACATTTGTTTATCACACAACAGTGTTTCGGATTCGTATCTGTAACCACTTCCAGCTATAATAGTGTAGTACTTCTTACCACTGCGCCACGAAGCGTGTTTTTATTTTTTTTCGAACTGACTACGTTATTGACCAAACAAGGTCTTAGCAGCTTCACCGGACTACGAAGCGTGTTTACTTGTCAAGCTCAAGTGTCAAATAAGATTTTTTTCATTTTACCAAAAAGTAATAGTATTATAAGTCCTTCAGTCTTATACGAATTATGAGACTTAGATGGTTTAAACTTATGCTGTTATTTGCCTTTTAATTTTTTAATTATTGCTTAGTCCCTAAACTTCACGTTTAACACGTTCTAACATCGAAATATTTAAGATTTATTTGTGCAAAGATAAATCTTCATCGACGCTAATAAATTATATTTTACTTTTGTATGTTAATTTAACGGTTTTTATGAGCATTTCGAAACGAATTTACTGCTTTTTGTTTGGGTTTTATAGAAACGATAATCGACTATCGGCGTAAACGATCGAAGATCGTGTTTTTTTTATAAAGAACCGTAAAGTTTTACGATCGCGCTCGACGCGTGCTCGCGGCAGACTGCCGGAGGGCGGGCGCGCCGCCCTCGGGCGAGCCTAATCGTTTGTACTACTGGAACTCGATCACCGTTAAGGGTAGTATTATTATTTCAGTATATATTACAGTAATATACATTGTACTTTTTTGAAGATTTCTATAGAAATTATCTTATAATTGATGTGTGGAAAATAATATATAAGTCGTTAAATTTCAATGAAACAGAATGAAACAGCATGAAACAGAATGAAACAGAATGAAACAGAATTAAACAGAATTAAACAGAATTAAACAAAATGAAACAGACTAAATGTGACTCGAAGATATACTGTATTATTTTCTTGTAGGGGTTTTATCACGAATACATATTTTAGCAGTGACGTGTGTATAAACAAACAAAGAAACAAACAGTCATTCCTAAAAATGATTGAAATGGATTTTACCACTTATTCCTAGATAACTGCAATTATATTTTTTACAAAAATCAAATAAGTACAAACACGTTAGATTTATATTAATATTGTATGTATAGAAGATGTCTTATATATATATTATGTTTATATGCCGTATAATTTACAGAATATTGTGTTGATGATCAGCCCATAAACACCACCAAGATGGGTATAAATTAGAGTGATCTCATACCGAATGATTCTCATAACCGAGTGGAAGAGCCTCCATGCTTTTAATTCTATTGAAACTAAGTAATGAAAATATAAATGGAAAAATATTGTTTATGTTAATGTTATAGGTCTATAATATTGGCAAGGCTGGTCCAATTTATTACCGATAAAAACCGTATAGTAAATTGCGAGTACTTTTAAGGTTCGTGCATGCCCTTTAGTAACTTTAAACAATCTAATGTATTTAATGTATCACTACATATTATATAAAGTAAATTTTCAAAAAAAAGTATTAACCGACTTCAATATCAATCAACAACCCATAAGACACTAAAAAGGGGAAAATAAATAGTTTATCAAATTAAATAAAACATATGAATATGTGTGCTACCTAGAGCTGTATTGGAAGTCGGTGCCAACCAAACCGAAAATCATATCATGTACATAGGTACAAAGTTTAAGTCCACTCTCGCGTCTCTGTAATACAAAAATTTTGGTTGGTACTGACTTCCAGTACATCTCTAGGTAGCACACATATTCATATGTTTTATTTCATTTGGTTAATTTGATAAACTATTTATTTTCCGCTTTTTAGTGCCTTATGGGTTTTTGATTGATATTGAAGTCGGTTAATACTTTTTTTTGAAAATTTACTTTATTGTGATTCTAATTCATTAGTACATCAAAAGTTAAACCATTGAGTCGTTAAACTGATGTTTAACTTAACTGTGTTATATTACAAAACGAGTTACATCCAATTTTAATCGTTAATATAACATTTTTAATTTTTATAAGATTTCCAGTTTTTATACACTGAGAACGAAGTTTAAATTTGCTGTCCATAAGGTATATAGTTTTTTTTTATGATCATATGTTTCATATAAAAAGTTGAAGATCTTGAAAAGTAACGTAAAATGATAGGATTTACCATTTTTTTAAACCTTTTACCTTTTTTTTGTCGTTAACACACAAACACACTTAGTTACGATAATATTTTTACCGGCTTTCGTTATTCTTGTGATTCTAACTCATGAATACAACAAAATTCATACAATTATATCATTATAATTTACAATAATTATATTAATTGGATTTTTCGGAAATACCGATATATCGATGGATATATTTACTCTGTCACATCACTACCAATTAATACCTTTTGCAAATAAAACCGTACAAATCGATTGTATACAGCAAATTAAAACTTTTATTATTTAGATACGATTGGATCGATAGATATACGTATATTTTTAAACGAAATTTAATTAACAAATTGGGTAACGGAACTCGCATACTGTATTAAAGTGATTAGATAAATTAAAATAATTGTTATTATTAGTTTGTTAATTATATAATATATTTTATTATATCTTGATTTATTAACTAAATTGCAATCAATAGTAAAATGGCTTGTTTTATCCATCATGTTCTCATTATCATCAGACTCTGTTATAACAAACCCAATTATTAACAGAATAAAAGAGGTTTTCGACTTAGCTGTATTTTTTAAAATGTTTATTACCTCAGAAGTTTGTGATTTATAAATCGGGCAGTTTTGATTTTCATGACATGTACAACTACGTAATGTATTTAATTCTATAAGGAATAAAGGGGGGAGTGGGAGAGTTTGGTGCGCCTGGCCACGGCAGCCACAACACTCGTGGTCGGGCGCATCCTGCGGTTGGGCCTCAGAGTGGCCCCCGAGAAGAGCTGGAGGCGGGAGTTCTTGCCGCCGTGATCGCACACGGCACGGAAGTGGAGTGGGGAACCTCCGGCTCCCAGGGGGATAGAGCAGATGCGGCGAATCCTGAGGGAGAAGGCAGAAGGGCGGTACAGGCAGGACCTGGCGAACGCGCGTTACGGGTGTTACACAATTGACGCCGTCCGCCCGGTCCTGCCAGAATGAATAAACAGGGCACTCCCTGTCGTTTCGACCGGTACAGGTACTCACCGGACATGGATGTTTTGGATGGTACCTACGGGTGTTACACAATTGACGCCGCCCGCCCGGTCCTGCCAGAATGAATAAACAGGGCACTCCCTGTCGTTTCGACCGGTACAGGTACTCACCGGACATGGATGTTTTGGATGGTACCTGCACTAGATCGCTTGCAGGGAGCCGACTGACACATGTCACGAGTGCGGCGCTAACAAGGACAGAATGTGTTGCGTGGGAAGAACAGCGCCGCATTCTGGCTGCGGCGGGGCAATATTTATCGCTGTCGAGTGTGGTTTCGGCCATTCTCGGCAGCGAACAGGCATAGCAAGGGATGGCCTCCTTCTACGAGGATGTTATCTTGCAGAAGGAGGCAGCGGAGAGGGTCCGCGAAGAGTATCCTTTGAGAGGACCGGTAGGAGGGGGCAATTCGCCCGCCCCCTCCCGCCACCGTAGCCGGACCTGAGGGAAGAGGGAATGGGCCGGGGGGCCCGTCTCCTCATTGCACAGGTCTGGCTAACGAGGGGAGGCAGCTGGAATGGACTCAGTCTGTCTTTTTGGTAGGCAGGAACCCGGCGGTCTACTCGGCTACTTCGGTCTTTGTTCCATTAAAATCGGTTTGGTCTATCAAAAGTTTTTGTGATTTTAATCAAGCTGCGACTAAAGTACAAGAGAAAGGAAGATAAGTAAATGGACTTTAATACATCCAGGTGACTTTATAAGTCCCTGTTTTTACGTTAGGTTTCACGTGGGCTAAGTCGCGGGCACAGCTAGTATTTGACTATGGTTAAAGACATTCGTAGATTTTTTTGAAGTCTGTTTTTTATCATATTTTTTTTTATTACGATTGTTATTTCTTCAAAGATAACACACGGCTTAGTTCAATGGGACTAAAGCACAGTTATTGTTAAAATCAAAGTTACAGATTTATTCAAGAGTTCTCGGCGGGATCTCAGTCTGTTATGTTGTGGATCATATATTTTATTCATAATCTTGTGTTACTTGATTCTATATTGGTGGTGTTTTACGTAATATAATTCGGTTATTGTGGGCAAATGAAATGGATGGGAAATAATAACACGGCCTATGAATTTTGCCATATCACAAAAACTCCCTGGAAAGTTCTAAGCCTCCATCTTGTTAGAACATTGAAATTATCATAGTACACTTGTAATACCTACTGGATAACGGTAGTAATAATCTAGAAAATTGGTTGTCAAAAATAAATATAAAAAAAAATGTTTATTCACTTTTATTCACAATCAGTTAGATCTGGAAAGGATTTGAAGACCGAATTGTACACAAAAAAATCGACGAATAGCGAGTGCTTATCTTTCATAAGAATCTATTAGGGGCACAAGTTTTTTAGTGAGAGGACGCTTTACGTTTAGCAGTTTAGAAATGACAATAAATTATTACAAGGAAATATATCTAACTTTTGTTTGCGGAGCGAATAGAGGAAAATTACCATTTTATTGCGGTCTTATCTCGATGTCATGATTTTTCGAGTGTCTCAATATAAAATCTAGCACGAGAACAAGTGATAATCGGGCCGTTGCCGTCGTTCATTTACTCTCACTGTTATCTGTTAGTTGTTTTAACAACTAGTGATTATCTAGTTGTCGAAATTCGACCCTAACTCATATTTCAATAGGAAGGGAAACATAACGAACTTTATGCATAAAAAGTTCTTAAAAACACTAACACTCATCAATATTTACTATACAACAAATAATATCGATTAAGAAACGCAGGAGGAAGATTCTTTTGTTTTTTGTTACCCTCACATCTTAACTACTTTATCATATCGATCATCATTAAATTTTGTATACACATTGTCAGGTGTATCGTCATCAGCCTGTAAGAGACTCACTGCAGGGCCATAAGCCTCTTCCGGAAGGAAGGTATAGGTGTAATCACCACGCCAGCTCACGACGTATTGGTGATTTCAAACTCTAAGAAATCCACAGTTCTATATTTTTCCCACATACAGTAGTACTACAAGAACATTACTCAGGTTCAGGTTTCCTCACGATGTTTTACTTCACCGTCAGCCGATAGTGTTACCAATTTAAATTAGTAAATGTACGCGAATTCCGAAAAATTCGTTGGTACATGTCGGAGTTCGAACCGGCGGACAGCGAAATAATATTCCACCGTTTAAACCACTACGCTACGAGGACTTCCTATATTTCTTTATTATTCCTATATATTTTTATACTATATATTATATATATATATATATATAATACATTTAACACCAAAACATAAAACTAACATTTGTTTATCACACAACAGTGTTTCGGATTCGTATCTGTAACCACTTCCAGCTATAATAGTGTAGTACTTCTTACCACTGCGCCACGAAGCGTGTTTTTATTTTTTTTCGAACTGACTACGTTATTGACCAAACAAGGTCTTAGCAGCTTCACCGGACTACGAAGCGTGTTTACCACAGTTCTATATTTTTCCCACATACAGTAGTACTACAAGAACATTACTCAGGTTCAGGTTTCCTCACGATGTTTTACTTCACCGTCAGCCGATAGTGTTACCAATTTAAATTAGTAAATGTACGCGAATTCCGAAAAATTCGTTGGTACATGTCGGAGTTCGAACCGGCGGACAGCGAAATAATATTCCACCGTTTAAACCACTACGCTACGAGGACTTCCTATATTTCTTTATTATTCCTATATATTTTTATACTATATATTATATATATATATATATATAATACATTTAACACCAAAACATAAAACTAACATTTGTTTATCACACAACAGTGTTTCGGATTCGTATCTGTAACCACTTCCAGCTATAATAGTGTAGTACTTCTTACCACTGCGCCACGAAGCGTGTTTTTATTTTTTTTCGAACTGACTACGTTATTGACCAAACAAGGTCTTAGCAGCTTCACCGGACTACGAAGCGTGTTTACTTGTCAAGCTCAAGTGTCAAATAAGATTTTTTTCATTTTACCAAAAAGTAATAGTATTATAAGTCCTTCAGTCTTATACGAATTATGAGACTTAGATGGTTTAAACTTATGCTGTTATTTGCCTTTTAATTTTTTAATTATTGCTTAGTCCCTAAACTTCACGTTTAACACGTTCTAACATCGAAATATTTAAGATTTATTTGTGCAAAGATAAATCTTCATCGACGCTAATAAATTATATTTTACTTTTGTATGTTAATTTAACGGTTTTTATGAGCATTTCGAAACGAATTTACTGCTTTTTGTTTGGGTTTTATAGAAACGATAATCGACTATCGGCGTAAACGATCGAAGATCGTGTTTTTTTTATAAAGAACCGTAAAGTTTTACGATCGCGCTCGACGCGTGCTCGCGGCAGACTGCCGGAGGGCGGGCGCGCCGCCCTCGGGCGAGCCTAATCGTTTGTACTACTGGAACTCGATCACCGTTAAGGGTAGTATTATTATTTCAGTATATATTACAGTAATATACATTGTACTTTTTTGAAGATTTCTATAGAAATTATCTTATAATTGATGTGTGGAAAATAATATATAAGTCGTTAAATTTCAAAATGAACTAAAGCCAATTTTAAACGTTCATATATGTTTAATTTTTGTACACCGATGAAATTATTATTGTATAGGTATCTTATAGGTAGAATTTTTTTTTTTTAGTTATACTTCTTTAAGCGCGTTAGGGAAAAATGATGAGAGTAAATTATTATGATGCGCGCGCACACCGTCACGAAAACCCGACATCCTGAAGTTAGCTATAGTCAACTTTTTCTATTGTTAGTGTCGTTTTTTCCACAAACGTAGAATAAAGCGAAAGATAAAATTTTTGAAAAGATTTTGATCTTGTTACGCCAAAGAAGTATAACTTCTAACGCGTGTACATAATTGATGTACACGCACTTTTTTATAATTTAATACAGATACTACTGGGAAATATAATGTTGACCTTTAATTTACTTGTTTGGTAGCTGACTTCAACATTACTAATATGTGCCGATACATTTTAAATCCAAAATCCAATTTTAGCCGCTCCTAATATTTTATGTTGTTTTTCAAGATCTTCAAAATTTTTTATGTATAAAATATGTAGATAATACATAAGAAACTAAAAACCTTGTTAACCAATATACCAATAACCAATATTTGTACTTCGTTTTAGGTGTATAAAACTGGAAATCTTAAAAAAATCAAACATATTATATTAACGATTAAAATAGGATTTAACTCATTGTACATACAGTTTCACATTTTGAAAATTATAAGTACCAAATTGTTTTGTTTTATAATAATAACTACTAGCTGTCACCCGCGTTTTTTTTAATGTATTAAAGAAATGTGAGTAGGTGTGTACATTACAGAAATGCTTTTTCAAAAACATTTGTAACTACGACACGCACGCCATCTACTGTAACATTTGACGTGTACATTACATAAGTGAATACGAATAGTATATCGAAGGGGATGGGATTTATCATTAGCAATATACCTGGAACTTTAACCTACTATATATCACCCTCAGTGCTCACTAACACTATATCAGAAAGTAATGAAAATTTTAAACTATACATTATCGAACAATATGTGTTTAATGTTTTAATATATAGATATAACATATATACACACATAACATATACTGTCGATATAATTGTGTTATTCTTATACGTTGCTATAATCACTGAGTTATGTAGATGCAAACGCGGTAAATAAAAGAAAATGGCCGCCAAATTGACCAAAACGATAATATAATTCAAATCACATATATTTATTCTTAGAGTCCATACAGTGCACGTCTCCCGCGCTTGTTTAATTATAATAAACTAGCGGGTCCGGCTGTCGTTATCCCACCTCGATAAAAAAAATCCTAAAAGTCAACCGTAGCGCAACTTATCGGGTCCAATTGTCAAAATCTAAACCATTCTCGGATCCACTGGAACACGCACAAAAAATGTCATCAAAATCGGTCCAGCCGTTTAGGAGGAGTTCAGTGACATACACACGTACAGAAGAAATGTATATATAAAGAACATATATTGTGCAACAATTCAAAACTAGTTTTAAGTAGAGGGCGCAGCGTTTGGCATGCGTTAGAGTAATGTTACCTAAGTGAAACATCGTCCTCGTATGATTTACCGGAAATGACGATCATAAAATATGCAAAAGACTGCTACTTGATATCTAGTAACCGTTAGAGCGCTGTAATGATTAAATATCAGATTTTAATATGACGTAATATCCGTAGGAGAGATCGACATTAAGGAAAACGCTATCTTAAAATATCTTTGGTACTTTATTTATTTCGATGTTTTAATATATAATACACTAGCGGGCCCAGCAGACGTTGCCCGCCCTGATTATAAAAAAAATCCTTGACAAATTATATATCGAAACCTTCCTCGTGAAGATGAATTGTCAAAATAGAAAGGAGACGAATGAGGTTGGTTCATTATTTTGTAATTTGTTTTTAATATATCCAAGACTTTCCTTGTAGTGTTTTCTTTGGATACGTTTGACATATGTAAAGGCGTTGCAAAAGTAAGAGCTAAGTGATGATCAAATATAGTGCATGGATTGGCCTCGAATTCGGGGTGAAGGGTTAACTGGGATATCTATCGAGCAACAGTTTAACATATTTAATCAATTTCATAATTGTATCGTCTACTTTTATTTTCTTCCGCATCGTATTTTATGTTGATGATTAATTTTTAAGTATTTGCATGTTCATTTTAACTTCTTTTTTTATATGACTGTTGTTGATTCTTTACAATAAATAAATAAATTAAAAATATAGTGCGTGGAGTCCCTCCGCGCGGAAGAAGTGAAACTTCGTAATGTGGAAATGAAAATAGTAAGGAGTAGAAATTGATTTTTAGTGACATCATATTGTTTTTTTAAGACAAACTTTATTAACATTGCTTACAATTCACAATTGTTCGCATCGTTTAATTATCATTTTCGAGTGGAAAAATATCCAAATCTATAACATTTACAATGGGATTATGATAACTAAAGTAAGATACGAAATGTTTGATTATTTTTCTCGCTCTATCTCTTTCTATTCCCCCTCCATGGTAGCGTTAAACGTTTAACGCAACCTTGTTGGAAGTCGCATTAGAAGTTTCACTTCAATAAAATTCGTTTGAAATCTCAGATCGAGTTCCCATCGAGAGTGAGTTGATGGTAGCGTGTCGCCCCACCCTCGGGTTTCGCTTAATTAGTGGGTAAACGTGCACATCGCACTCCCATTGGTGATCAACCAACTTGAACGAATACTTTACGATCTTTATATACTTTCGGTAGACTGAGCGTCGATAGTATATAAAGTTCTAAAAACACTTATCGATAAGGGAGGAAGTTTAGGGTTAACTTCGAAAATTGCAGTCCTCATCAATCTTTATGGCCGCTCTGAATATGACCGTAACTTCGGGCTTGGGTGTAATATAGTCTAAACTTTCAAACAAAACATAGTATTTTATTTTATTATAGGTGGCATACGAACAGACGGGTCACCTGATGCCAAGTGATCACCGCCGTCCATAGACACTAGCAACACCAGGGAAGTCGCAAGTGCGTTGCCAGCCTGTGTTTGGAGGACAAACGCAACAATGCAAGCACTGTTACTTCACGTCAGTGTTTCTGTGAGAATATTATTATAGAAATCTATTATTAACATTGATTTATCCTTAAGTTGTCTCGAAGTTATACATATAACACATATTTATACCCAAACTAGATAACCCGCGCAACTTAGTTTGCTCCAAATCGATTATTACAAGTTACGGTTGTATTTCTTCAAACGAGAAAAATCTTTAATAAACCTATAACCCGTTTGTAGCGACACCTAACGGGTCAAATTGTGAATGTAAACTGTCCAGAGATCCATTCGAACACTTACCAGTATGCGTAAAATCTTCTTAAATAAGCCTAAAAGTCGATTGCAGCACAAGGGTAAGATACCCTTGTAACAGTGAAAATATTTTTTAAATCGAATTATTAGTACAAGAGATTATCCCAAACTTTCAAACTCACATTCTTTAGCTCTTTATAGTATTAATATATACTAGTTGTGTCAGCGATTTCGTCTGTGTTATACCTTACGTAAAAAAACAATGGTTCAAGCATATCTTCTTCTTCTTTATATCTTCTTTGCTTCATTAAAATCAGTTCGGTCTATCAAAAGTTATTGTACTTTTAATGACGACGCGACTTAAGTATGAGAGAAGAGTAAATAAGTTTTTTTTTTAACTGACTACGCTATTGACCAAGCAAGGTCTTAACAGCTTCACCGGACTACTAAGGCGAGCGCTTAAGGCACTCAGCCAATTTTATTTTGACAACTAGCTCAAGGCACAGCTAGTATATCCTTATATAAATGTTGGTAAAAATGATGTATACATACAAAATATTACAAAGGTTTGTTCCCTGAGGCATATTTTGAAAGATCCCTCGTAGGCCGTCTAATTGACGGATGTGAAGGGAATTGAGCAATATTTGAAATCGTTACGTTATGGGAGTCACCGGAAAATTTCATTTTTATAATCACGATAGATATAAAATTCTGGAAAATGTATTTTAAAATGGCGGGGCCGGCGGCCGTTATCCCGCCCTAATAATAAAAAAAGGTGTGTGTGTGCGATTCGCACACGATAGAAGTGAAAATCCGGTAAATCGACAAAACAATGAGATGAATATATATAACAAGGATAGGATAATTATAAAGTTTATTTGTTTAAAAATGAAAGTATTTTGATTAATTTTAAAAGATATTTTCACTTCAATAAAATAATAAACTTACGATGAAATGTCTTTACGTTTTAATCTAGTTACTCTACATCGTAAATAAAAAATCCGTTCGAAAATAATAACCGCCATAATTTTGTAACCGACAAACGAAAATACCGCGAAAAGTTGTTACGTCACTTACCTCTATTTTTCCGTTGCATCCGGTTTGAAATCACAACGACTCCAAAGAAGTTTCACTTCAAAAACTAGACAAAGTACATACCTAAACCTTCCCCATGAATCACTTTATCTACTGGTGAAAATCGCATCAAAGTCCGTTCAGTAGTTTTTGCGTTAATCGCGAACAGACAGACGTGGCAAAGAGCTTTTATAATATGTAGTGATGATCATTACAATTTCATAATTTCTTTATTAAAATTTCAATCAACTAATATTAAGAAAAAGTCGCTTTTTGCTTTTATCCTACATAGCCGATTTTGATGTCGTTTTCATTAAAATATTTTTTTCTGAAAGGCAAATCTTTTATATATATATAATCCTTCTCTACGTGTGTATGTGACTGGGTGGTGGCTGGTAGAGCGAGTCAGCGGGTCGGACGGACGAACGGAGAGCGCGGAGCGCAAACACGACTGTTCACCACGGCGGCCCGATCGGAACACCAGCCACCACCCAGTCACATACACACGTAGAGAAGGATTATATATATACCGCGCTCTCCGTTCGTCCGTCCGACCCGCTGACTCGCTCTCGCGCTCGTGCTATCTCGTTCGTTTTCGTGTCGACCGCGCTCGACTTAGTAGTGTCCGTGCTTCGCTCGCATCGAGTCGGTCTCGCGCGCCGTATCGCAGTGTTTGTGTACTTCGTGTTTCGCGTCGCGCGCTGCGTTGTTTACGTTGTGTGCGCCGCGTCTCCGCCAGTCTACAAGCGCCGTGGTTACATCGTGCCCCGCACCGATTCGTCGCCGCGTTCCGCGTACGCTACGTAGTTGAGCGAGTCCGCCGCGTTCATTGCTATTCTGTTGCTAAGAAGTAACAATAGTGTCAATCGTAGGCGCTCGATTTTAGAGTGTAGCAAACCGCTCCTCTCGGAGCGAACCCGCGATTAATTTCATTTTTAAAGTCCAGTCGTCTGGCCTGCTCATGGATACCTAACGGTGTAGCCAACGAAGTGAGTTGGAGCGACCTGTCCGCTCGCCGTAGGCCCCGCGGCCTACTGCACTGACAGACGGGCCTGGGTAGCTTAGCCTTGGTGGTGATCACCTAGTTAAGTCCAGTGTGTCTCCCTCCCACCTACCTAATCCCCTCATTCCATCCTCGGGTGTCTGTTTGGGCGTAGCCCGGTTTACCGGTCTGCGTTCTCTGCCCCGGGATTGCTAGGGCTTCCCTCTAGGCTCTGTAGGTTTTAGCTTTTGAATATTATGCAACAAAATTATTATTATGAATGCATTAAATTTCATATAACATTATTCCTTAATATGAAAAGTTGTGTACAGTATTTGATGACAAAAGTTTAAACGGACAATTTGAGTTTGATATTGAAACTGTTTCTATATTGCAGGAAGGCACAGGTAATATGCAACGTATTTGGATATCTGAATATTTACTGGCCCTCGTCGCGCAACTATTTCTATATTGTTGGCACAGTAATGATGTACTTTATATGGTGAGAGAATATTTAACACTAATTTTTTACAGTAAAAGTCAAAACAACAAAAATATTCATCTCGATTTAACAAATAATTTCGCGTACGAACAAAATAATAAAGTGTTTTAACAGTCGTATTTCTCATTAGTAATTTTATTTTATGTCATAATTGGCAAACGAACAGGTGTGTTACCTGATGTTAATTGATCACCACCGTCCATGGACACTAACAACACCAGAGGAGTCGCAAGTGCGTTGCCACTCTTTGGGGGAAGTGTTAGGGGAGAGCGAGAGAGAGAAGAGAGGAGAGGGGAACACGAGATCAAATTTGTTATAAAGTTAGAGTGGCGGTGGGTCTCCGGCGCTCTCACTGGCCGAACGAAACGCAACAACACAAGCATCGTTACTTCACGTCGGTTGTTTATGAGAGGGTGGTACTACCCCGGATGAGCAGACACATTCGTGCTGAAAAAAGCGTGGCTCTACCACCATTAAAATTCCCTATTTAAAGGGTAACTAAGACTATGAAACGAGTAAATCCGGGTCAATCGTGGTGGTCTAGTGGTTTGATCAGTGGAATGTTATTTCGACGTCTGTAGGTTTCACAAGTGTACAAACGAATTTTTCGGAATTCGCGTACACTTACTAATATAAATTGGTAACACTATCGGCTGATGGTGGAGGAAAACATCGAGAGGAAACATTGAACCTGAGAAATGTTCTTGCATTACTACTTACTATCATTCAAGAAGAGGCCTATGGCTCTGCAGTGGGTCTCTTACAAGGGGATGATTATGATTATTTCCAATTCTAACGAAGAGCTTGACTACACCTCTATATTCATCTATACTTCCATTCATACATTCAGCCCAAAGACTTTCACTACTAGATAGGCATAGTCACCGGAATGCGTTGCTCAAAAATGTTGTCGATCTACCTCTTAGCGGGTCTATACATGCCATGTCTGCGTTACCATCGCCCTTTCATTCTATGAGCAATTTATTTCATCGTATAACTAGATAAAGTATCCATCTTTTACTGTCGTCGATTGATTGATCACTTTATTTGTCACTGCGAGGTTCAATTTGTGTGGAATAGAGTCTTGGCCAAACTGTGTTACCCTTTGGCACCACTCAGAAAGCACGTGCAGGGGAATGAGAGATACACTTTCTGTGGACGCGAGTAATGTTCCTTCCCAAATGTTCTATGAACAATGTGCAACGTTCACTGCCATTTAAGTATAACAGTTCTAAGAGATATGTCAATGATATTCGTTACTTTAAGGATGCCTATCCTTCCATTCCATTCATGAATCGATCACGCAGAGAAAGCCCAAGCATTGTCCACTCCATTGCTCTTTATCTGTCCTTCAGGCAAATTATGGAGTTTATCATCCGTACAATACGATCCTCTATGTAATACAAATTTCCTTTCAGCATAGAAGTAAACAAAATTGTAAATGATATCTAATTTTGGCAGAGTATTAAAGTCGACGAGGGTGTATACTCCAGCGCTTGGTGGACTCAACCTGTGGAAATACGTAGAAGTCTGGTGTTGCTTGGTGGACAACTCCGCCGGCCTTTAGTGTTCACAGCGGGTCCTTTCACTGTTTTATCTCTATCGACTTTCGTTGGTGTAAGTAGTATAAAGCGAAGGTCGTGTACCCATTTGGTAAAGCGAGCTACTCAATTTCGAATACATGTATTCAACAATGCACTCAAGCATTCTAACAAAGGAGGGAATCGTATTGCTAAACAATTCAATTACCTGAGTCTACATAATAAGCATATCAAATTGACATCGCAATTGAAAGAACATCGTCCACGTATCCAGATAGACAGTTATCGTTCAATTTATGGTACTCAAGTAATTATGTAAACAAGCCAGCTTTTATAACCAGATATTTGTGTTTGCTCCTAAATATCGACATCGTGTTTATGAATCGACGTGATATAATAATATCCTGATTCCACCCCCCGCCCGCTCCAACCACCTACATTACAATTAGTCAGTTCATGCTAGAGTTCGGTTCTGTCACTCGTTATCGTATGCTCGTTTAATTTGAAGCCATCGCACGCGCTTTTTATCCATGACTCTGCTACGACGTGGACTACGAGAGTGCCCATCTTTTCTATCCTACACCCATTATCGCGTGGATTCACAAGCACCATTTCGCTTGTATTTTGGAGGTAACCACTCCCAACATAGTTTCTTTGGTCACATTCTCTTACCATTAAAATTCGTAATATATTCCACTACTCGCCGCTACACTAACTGCGTCGATACGTAGACAAAAACCTCTCACCCATTAGGAATCTGTCTCGATACGTGGTCGCTGTTCAAAGGAAACTTTGACAAAGGCGATTATAACGGAAGGGTTTCATTACACGTAATCATTGACGTTTTGAATGGAGAAGACATTGTTTGTTCGCAGATTCTGAAGGGCTCATACAGTTATTACACTTTGCTGAGCAAAAAAGAAGATTAGTCCTCAATAAACTGTATATTAGTTAAGTTTGTGATTTCAAAATGACATTACGAAGGTAAATTTATATGTTATTTATAAGTAAGAATGTCGTTTCCTACTTTGTATTTCATGCAATTTTAGAATATAATAGATAGGAACATGTTTTTAGCCGTTATTCATACTAAAATTACACCTTGAAGTGTATAGGTACATCACAAATACCATACTTTGTGTGTTTTATATAGCATTTAGTGTAGATATTATTATAAATTTATTGGCACTCACAAAGTCAAAAGTACATCAAACTTACATCGTTACGCCAAGATTGTACTTACTTCTTACACTGCTCTTAGGTTTTTTTTTCTCGAAGTGCCTACGCTATTGACCTGGCAAGGTCTTTACAGCTTCACCGGACTACTGCTATGAGGTTGTTTCTCCTCATATTCACTACAATGTCTGAAATATAATTGTTCTCAATATTTCATTTATTTACCGTTATTGCCCGACGGGCTTTTACAACTTCACCGCTCTCCTTGAGTTGGTGAGAACTAAAGTAGCTTTATGGCAACAAGCTCAAGTATACCAAAGTGATCAAACCTTGGTTTGGGTTGTTACTTCCAATTTATAACGCGAATCAAACTAAACTAACCATACGAGCTAAGTTTTTCCTTCATTTTATGAGCTGCACGAATGTGTACATATATTTGGATTCTGTAAATTTTGGCTAAGGTTTACAAACCAAGACATGAAAAAGGACCTTTACAGAATTTCTGTGACTACCGTGTTAATATGCACTGTGTGGTATGCAGTGTACTGTGTGCAATGAACTAGTGAATACAGTGTTACGATATCTCGTTAGCAACATGTTCGAGGGATCCACTACGGGGAATTAATCATAGGCTCGAGACGCTGCTGCGGTTAGTATGCGAGAACGAAGGTAATCGTACAACTAAGGTAGCGTGATGGATGATTTTATTCTCAGTTACGCTATGAAGTGCTTATATACTTTGAAAAACAAACGCTAGAAATATCTTGACGGCTTTCACATTTCTGATACCAATAACGCTTTAAAGAAAGTCTGGATTCCGGATATCTGGAGCTCTATGATAGTCGAGATAGTTTCTCGGTGTTTGCATGTAGTTATGTAAGTACGTTCGGAGCTCTATTATATGTCTCCATGTGTCATATGTCTATCATGATATATTTTCATATTCAGTGTTTAAAGCGGCCCATCGACGGCTATATTCTTCTGCAGTTTCTAGATCAGATAAAATAACATCTACTAATTGTTTTGACTGAAATCATAACTGGTCGATCATCGATTTTAAATAAACTTTCAACTTCACTAAAATAGTATTTCATTATTGGGCATATGATCTTAGAATGCCTTTAACAAATCTTTTTCTGTACAAGTGAAAATTCGTCTGACAATTGACCTTCACTTCTTTGATTTCATCTCTGTCGACATTTTGTTCAAAGGTTTTTGAAGTTATTAAAATACGTTATAAAAATCAAAAATAACAAATCGGTAAGCATATTATTTATATATAAGAATTATAGTGACTGAGTGAAATTTATTCATAAATGTATTATTTATTAATGGTGGTAGAGCCACGCTGAAACTATTACTGGTTTCAGCATGAATGGGTCGGCTCGCCCGGGGTAGTACCACCCTCTCATAGAAAACCGACGTGAAGTAACAGTGCTTGCATTGTTGCGTTTCGTTCGGTCGTGGTACGCCCGGAACGAGGATCTCCACAGGGACCTGGAGATGCCCTCGATCTGGACGTATGTAAAATCACTCACTACTAGCTACTTTGAAAAAGCCGCGAATCATCCCAGTCCGTTAGTGGTATCCGCCACGGATTACGAAACCGTACCGAACGCCGCGCGATACAAAAGACGTCCGCGAAACATTTTCACCGATCCTCCCGACAAAATAACGGCAGCGAACGATCAGTACCAGCCTGTCTCTCAAAACAGAGCGTGTTCACGCCCACGCCCGCGTAACCACAGATCACGCCGCCGTGGTCTGGGGGTAAACTTCGCTCCCGCACACTTGATTAGGCCCCCCTCGGCAGCGACTCAAGCCTAGGTCCGATCCCCCGGAGTGGAGCCCTTGAGTACGCTGCTCGCGCGATACAGTGAACTCACCAACCAATACATCACTGCAACAACACTACACATATCACCTCCACACACGTGCACGCTCACACGCTTACACATAAAAAGTGGATGGGTTTTTTCTTTTTGTTTTTACCCGTATCGAACTGAAATAGTTCAGAAAATTTTCCGACACAAAAATACACATAAGAGTTATTGAGACACGCATGCCTGGTACACATGCATGTTTCAATAACTCATATCTGTATGAATAGTTTAGCTTAACTTAGGTTAGCTAAGATAGATCGCGAATTGCATGCAACAGGTAACGGCCAAGCCGAGGTGTGCCGTGCACCCTTGAGCTAGTTACCAGAATAAAATCGGCTGAGTGCCTTAAGCGCTCGCCTTAGTAGTCCGGTGAAGCTGTAGAGGCCTCCAAAAAGGCCAATAGCGTAGTCAGTTCGAGAAAAAAAAAAAAAAATGTGTATGTGACTGATCTCCTAAATGGAAGAACAGATTTTGATTTTTTTATTAATATGAGCAATAACTCAATTTAATTCATCTTGTTAGTAACTTTGAGGTAATTGTTAAAAAGTCGCTAATAAGTCCTCCGAAATTATATTTCCATTGTAACGACTCAATGAGCATAGAAATACAAAAAAGTATTGTATGAAAAGTTTTTGAATAGAGAACGCGCGCCGATTGGCTATATCGCCCGCGGCAAGATGGCGGGGTGCCGAGTGACGCTAGCCGCTCGCACGGAAATACGAATTCTATTTGCCTAATGAAGTTAGTAACTCAAATTTGTCATTTATGAATCGTTTACTATATAATATGTTACCATTTGTTATATAAAAGTTCCGTTCATATATTTAAGACCGGTGGAATATCATTTTGATACGATTAGTGTCGCCGTGTACTTAGAGCTGTTTGCTCGTTGTTAAAATTTGATCTATATATATCGGGAACTATTCTTTTTTCTGGAGGAAATGTATACATTTCTGTATCTCAGATAAAATATGAGTTGAGTTATCTATGGCGTAAAAGTGTAACAACCAAAGGAACTCGCATTCGAATTTATAATATCATTTTTAATATTCGTAAATTACCTATAGTAGATAAGGATTAGAATAAACATTTGTGCTCGGTTTTTATAGAAATGTTGTAAAGTAATTCTATTCACTTTTCAATGCCTCTCATAATTTATTTGTTATTACAGTTTTAACAGCGGAATCCGACCACTGTGGAGAATTGCTATTCTTTTTTGTACTCAAAGATTTTTGCATTTGATAACAGTAATTATATTAAATGACAATGTGGTAAAGTGAGTGGTAAAGAACTAAGCCTAGGTAGGGACTGATTCTTCAGTTGCTGCATTACACCAATAGGTGTTTCGCCTTAGTTTGCCAACTTGAGTGTGGTCGTTAACCAACCAGATGTTAGACAAAACCTAACACTTTGCTATGGCCTTCTTATTACTGGTGGTTTTACGAGAACTGTCTGTTTTAACTGCATTAAGTCTGGCTGTTTTGTGTAACATATTAATTTATTTATTTTATATCTTAGGAGACAAACGAACAGCCGAGTCACCTGATGTTAAGTGAAGACCACCGTCCATAGGCACTTGCAATACCAGGGGAGTCGCAAGTGCGTTATCAGCCTGTCTTTGGGGGGAATGAGGGACGGGCAGGAGGGCGGGAAGAGTGGTGGCGAGGGGACGTGGGCCTCTGGCGCTCTCACTGACCGAACGAAGCACAACAATGCGAGTACTGTTACTTCACGTCGGTTTTCTGTGAGGGGGTGGTCTGGACGAGCCGACCCATTCATGCTGAAACCGATAATAGCTTCAGCGTGGTTTTACCGCCTATATAATTTTTTCCGCAAATAATACAAAACCTCCGTTGCAACCGTTCTATTGATTTTATGTGACCTCTTTGTCAAATGTGATTATTACTGTCTGCCCTTATGTAAAATACAGTATGGGAATATAGAGAAAAATAAATAGTCCATCTATTAATATATAGGTACGACAAGATATCATACACATGGCCCCATTCAAATATAACTATAATTGTTGGAAGTGCTGGAAAAAGTCAATTTGTCGAAAAAGCTGCCTAATCCCATTGAGATATTATAACCAAGAGATACCACCACGCAGACGAACTAGCGGGAATCAGCTAGTACCATATTTAATAGAAAAGGGAAGATAACAACCTAAACAGCCATATCTACCTTTTAAAGTTTCGTCTATATCGTTCGTTAGTCTCGTTCGTTTATAAATCGTTAGTTTATAAATTGTATAGGTTAGTTCGGCTCGCCGTCGATGTTTAATCAGTTAGAACTTATTAACGTCGTCAATGAGTAGAGGATTACCTCATGTACGATTCATCTGAACAACAAATATCTGATCACAATGGTCACCCGCGCAGAATCAATCACATGGTTCTGAGAACGTAACGGTACGGGGCGAGCGAGACGCGCGCCGCTTCGACCCGAACGAGCGCGTTTACTTTCTTCGTCGCGTTCTTTGTGCGAAATTTTTCGTAATTAAGAACCATTTTTTTATATAAAAAAAACATATATTTACGTTCAAGAAATATTCACATGGTAATAATTTAATGCGTACCGTTATGTTATTTGACCTTTTGGAGTTTATTTTACGCTCTCTAAAGGCCACGACGGTGTGAACTGTAATGTTAATAAAATTTATTTATTAACGATTTTAAATGCACAGTGGACGATTAAAATTAGTATTAAATTATATATAACGAAATTTGCTCTCAGATTCGCATGCCTTTCTTATTATTTTTTGTATAAACCGTGTCTAGGTGTATTGAATGCCATGGAAACAGATTATCCCACACCGGTTAATACCTACCAGTGGATTAAAACCCAATTATCACTAATTTCTTACCTCCCACTTGGTGGTTTAGTTGGGAGAAAATTAATTATTTTAAAATGTTTACTTTAAAAGAATTAGGTTTTAACTCGGTTTCCTGACTATCACTAAGCAGTTGATGCGCTTCGACGCTATGTAGTAGCAATTTACAAAAAAGATGTGGCGTTGTAGGACACCGGGTAGGAACGAAGTTCCTTTGGCTAATGTAGAATCGAAACAATTTGCAAAAAAAAAAAAATACCTAAATTAATGTAATTACCGATTAACCGATATTATAATTATAATTCACCGATTAATTAAATTAATTCAACGATTAATTTCACCGAGAATTCGAAAGAAAGAAGGAGGAAGAGAAAGGTATTATACACTACTCGCTTGTGTATACGAATTTCGCGCCTGCGCACGTCTCATTTAACGGTTTTATTCCACGCACTTTTCAGTTCGGTCGCGCAGCAAAATCCCTATCTCCTCCAAGCCTGCCGTAAGGAACTTCGTTCCAATAAAATTAATTACATAAAACCATTCTTAATACAAATGTATTCAGGTGTTCCTACTAACTTCCATGGAGATCTTTCTGACATTGGTGGAGTTTATAAGCATAATATAATCCTATTCAATTTCGGTCATAGATAAAATACAAATACCGTTGTTGTAATATATTCCATCATAATAATCTATTTTGTATCTATCTATATTGGTGATGTTTTACATAATATAGTTTGTTTATTGTGCACAAGTGGATGGGATATTATATCACGGAGCATGGATTCTGATTTGCCACAAAAGCTCCTTGGAAGGTTCTAACAAGACGGCCACCATCTTGTTAGAATATTGAAGTAATCGCAAGAAACTTGTAATTTAATCACCTACTCTGCAGTGGCAGTAATAATCTACTAGAAGATTGGTTGCAAAAAAAACTTCGAAAAAAAATTTTTTTTTTAGTAAAACTAAAATCTATGGCTCCCGTGGAAAATAAAGCTCTGGAAACTCCGCTTAAGGAGTTTTTGGCGGGACCTTGGTCTGTCATGTAGTGGATTTTATTTTTTATTCTTCTAATTTTAGTGTTACTTGACTCTATATTGTGTAAAATTGCTGGTGTTTTATGTAATATAGTTTGTTTATTGTGCATAAGTGAAGTGAATGGAAAATAATACACAGACCATGAACTCTGAGATGTCACAAAAACTCCATGGAAAGTTCTAACAAGATGGCCACCGTCTTGTTAGTTCATTGAAATTATATCAAGAAACTTGTAATATCGATACTCACTAGACAATGGCAGTAATAGTCTACTAGAAGACTGGTTGCCAAAAATGGAATGGAAGAAGAATTTGTAATAATATTAACTACTCGACAATGGCAGTAATAATCTAAAAGATTGGTTGCCAAAAATATAGTGAAAAAAAAAATCCGTTAAAGTGACAGACAAAAAAGTGACAGATTAGGTGACATATTACCTCCAATATAAATAAATTGTATGTAAAATACTGATACGTGGTGACATGTTGTTATTTTAGATAATTCTACGTTGTAACACCGAATATTTGGCAAATAAGTTTAAAACGTGTATTTGCCACACTTGAGATTGGCGGAATTGCCTACATAGGCGGAGGCCATACCGAAGGAAAGAAAACTGATACGATACTATAAAAATCACAATTACAAAGTTACATTATCCCTGCACGCCATACATCGTGTTTTATTATTATCACTTATAAATATTCTTATCAGAATCAGACTGATATTCGTACTCTTCTCGTCTTGGCGTCTAAGGGGTGTTGAATAACATCATAAGACTTGAGGCACCCAAGCCAACCTCACCTGCACGTGGTGCACCCTGCTAAATAACGATCGACGCAATGGCGAAAGCGGGGCGGTAGGGTTTTACAGCCTGACTGGGTCGCAACCACCATGTATATGGCGAGAAAGTCCGTAATAGTGATTCGCTTTCGGGTCGCGTTTCGGGATCAGCCTGTGCATATCCAGCTTTTTGCAGGCCGGCATCATAGTGGCGACCGGCGATGAATAGTGTCACTCGGTGGTCGCCATTGTTTTTGGATTATACTGTGCTTACCATCAGGCATAGTGCAGTCATTTTGCCGTGCTATTATAAAAAAAACGAAAAATACGCATATAAAGTCGCAGTTAAAGCTAGTATTATAATATAATTTACACTCACAGTTACTGAATTCACCGAATACAAATTATAATATAACAGATAAAGATCTCACTTGCAGGCGATGTTAGCAATCAACAAACGCAGTTCATTCAGTCGGAGTAAATACGTTTGTCTTCATTCATTTGTGTCAACATTTTAAAACAAAGTTACGTTTACAGTCGAAATGATGGTATGTTTTCACAATTGGCGTGGTTTGTAAATATTCGATACGACTTATATTTCTTTCGATAGCAAAGAATACCATCACTACATATTATAAAAGAAAGTACTCTGCCACGTCTGTCTGTCTGTTTGCGATAAACTCAAAAACTACTGAACGGATTTTCATGCGGTTTTCATCGGTAGAAAAAGTGTTTAAGGAAGGTTTAGGTATATAACTTTTCAATATTTTTTTTTTTTTTTCAAGGCAGGACAACGTCTGCCGGGCCCGCTATTTATAAGATAGTTTAAGTGTCATGTGGGTAAATTATGCTACAGAATTGGGCATAAATTCCTTACTAATATTATAAATTCTTTATTTTTACTTACAATTACAGGGCTCAAATGCTCAATTGATTATCATAAAATTTTGCGTATACGTTATCAAGGGTACAAAAATGTACATAGGGTACTTATTCCAGAAAAAAAGTTCTATTTACGAGGGATAGGTCACACTTATATCAACGCGAGCGAAACTGTGCGTTAAAGCTAGTGTTATTATAAGGAATTTTCAGTGTCATGTAGTTAAATTATGAGTGCTCGCCCAGTGGTCGAACTTCGACCATCGTAAAACTTTTCCATTTTTGAAGTGAAACTTCTTTAGGCGCATGAGTGTAAAATTTTAACAGATGTAACGTCACGCAGGTATGCAACGGAAGTGACGTCATTTGCAGTAAACGCAGATTTTTCATCTATTTTTCAAGTCTCGGAAATCTATACTTTTAGATTTGTATAAATATAAACAAGACTTATAAATTAGTTCGCCAAAGAAGTTTCACTTCTGACATGTGTACTTTGTACGCACGCACTTTTTTTTTATAGATAAAACACTAAAGCTCTACAACAGTTAAAAAAAGAATAAGAAAATCGACTGAGAAATAGATGGGTATATTATTAACCGTTTCCCCACTGCCTATTTATATATAGACGCATGTTACATATATGTAAATGTATGTCGCATACATATACCTATTATTATGTTGCATATAAAGGTATATTTAAGATTCATAGACACAGACACCAGTATCGTTTGACTGATGAACGTGAAAGACAGTAGACTGTCCTTTTCATGCAGAAGTTTTCAGTGTTATCCGTTTTACTATAACCTGCAACTAGATAGCGTTGCAACACGATTTCTGTACCGTACAACCGATTTTTTTTTTCGAACTGACTATGCTATTGATCAAGCAAGGTCTTAACAGCTTCACCGGACTACTAAGGCGAGCGCTTAAGACACTAAACCGATTTTATTTTGACAACTAGCTCAAGGGTGCACAGCACACCTCGGCTTTGGCTGTTGCCTGATACATGCCATTCGCGACCTTTATCGTGGGGAAATCCCTTATGGATACACCACCCTCTCGGGGGAGAGAGTGGGTTATGTCCGACTCGCACGGACCAAAACCCCACGGTGTACGTCTTCCGCTATAGTTGGGGCGGCACGAGATCTCTATAGACTTCATCGTGCCGCCCCAGCGGTTGGCCCAGCAGTAAAAGCGCCGCCGCCGGGCCCCGTCCAGTTGGGAGACAGCCGTGTACACACCGGCCGTCTCCTGCGTCCACCGGACCTGTGCAATGGGAAGATGGGCCCCCCGACCCATCTTCCCTGGTCCGATTACAGAGGGAGGAGGCGGTCAAACTGACGCCTCCTCCTGCCCGTCCTCCGTTGGCGGAGACGGCCACTTTGAGGGTCCTGCTCACGGACCCTCTCCGCCGCCTCCTTCTGCGAGACGACCTCCTCGCAGAAGGAGGCCACAACATTCCACACATCCTCGCTACCGAGCATGGCCGCAACTACGCTCGGCAGCGAGAGATCTTGTCCCACCGCCGCAGCCAACGTGCGACGCTGCTCCTCCCACGCAGCACACTCAGATAGAGTGTGCTGCGCGGTGTCCGGGTCAACGCCGCACTGATGGCATACGGCAGTCGGCTCCCTGCGTGCTATCCGGTGCAGGTACCAACCGAAGCAACCGTGCCCGGTCAGCACCTGCACCAGACGGAACGTCAGGGAGCCCCATCCTCTATTACACCAATCCGGCAGGACCGGGCGGACGGCGTCGATCGTGTATCGACCGTACCGCGCGTCCGCCAGGTCCCGCCTCCACCTTTCTTCAACTTCCTCCCTCATCGCTCTTCTTATCTCCTCTATTTCTCTGGGAGCTGGAGGCTCCCCCGACCGTTTCTTAACCGCCGTATATTGATATACGGCGGCAAGCACCTCCGCCTCCAGCTCCCAGGGAAGGGAGCCGGCCAGCACCATGGCCGCCGCTGAGGACACCGTGATTCGCGACCTATCTGAGCTAACCTAAGCTAAGCTAACTATTCATACATATATGAGTTGTTGAAACATATATGTGTACCAAGCATACATACCTTAACAACTCTTATATATATTTTGTATCGGATAATATTCTAAACTATTTCAGTTTGATAAGGGAAAAAAATAAAACCCTTCCACTTCCATGTGTAAGCGTGTATGCGTGCACGTTTTGTGTCACTGTATCGAGCGAGCAGCGTACTCAAGGGCTCCACACCGACCGTACAACCGATTTTTTTTTTTTTTTCGAATTGACTACGCTATTGACCAAGCAAGGTCTTAACAGCTTCACCGGACTATTAAGGCGAGCGCTTTAGGCACTCAGCCGATTTTACTTTGACAACTAGCAAAGGGTGCGCGGCACACCTCGGCTTTGGCTGTTGCCTGATACATGCCGTACAACCGATCGTCATAAGCATGGTATGCGTAGGTATTTGAATGCGGAGGATATTTACCCAATATCTACTCTGTTATAATTCGATTATTCATTACATCGGGTGTTAATAGTAACGTACAATAACAATGTGTGCGGAGTCGTGGGCAGAGCCCTAGTATAATTATAAAATAAAAACATTACTTAGATACTAATAATTACTGGTTAATTTACTTACAAGTTTCATATATATTTTATTTTTAAGCGTTTATGTTATTAAACATGTTTCATAGTATACTCGCTTTTACCAGCGGCGTTGCTCGCACACATTCTATTCGTAGATACAACTGGTTCCTTTTTCTGTGCTCCAGATATAATGTCACAATTTATTTATATCAGTAGAGCGAACTGTTATGTCAGACGGCAGTCAAATATATATATATATATATTTATATACCTCTAGAACAGTACTTTTTTGTGGATGAAAGGGATGAAATTAAACTCTATCCGTGTTATTACAAAAAAGTTAAATACGTATTAAATGCTTGGTTTAAAAAAGTTTCCTAATAAATGCACCGCGCTCGCCCGAGGCAAGTTCGCGTTATCCTTTTTCACAAGTCTAACCTAACGTAACCAAAGTGAGACAAAAGAGCCAGATGGCGAACATTCAGCGACCGCGGTGCATTTAATATGAGACCTTTTTAAAACCAGGGTTCAATACGTATTTAACTTCTTTGTAATAACACCGTATTTCTTTTGCTGTAGTTCTAATAATGTGCTAATAAATTTTTGCTATGATCATGAGTGATTATGCCCTGGAAGTATAACCAGTAAGAAAACAAACACATTCATATTGGTATTCATAATATTACCAATTAGTATGGACTAATTGCATATCAGGCAACAGCCAAAGCCGAGGTGTGCCGCGCACCCTTGAGCTAGTTGTCAAAGTAAAATCGGCTGAGTGCCTTAAGCGCTCGCCTTAGTAGTCCGGTGAAGCTGTTAAGACCTTGCTTGGTCAATAGCGTAGTCAGTTTGAGAAAAAAAAAATGGACTAATTGGAGCCGAAAAGCATACGTGGCATTTATCACAGACGTTAAAACATCATGAATAGTAAAAGAAAAAATATTGAGAACTCTTTGATACATCAAAATCTGGGATAACAACGTTCTTATTACGCGGGAAATTATTATGATCTTATACGACAAAAATGAAAATCCAGTTTGCAAGAAAATAATTACGAACAGGACCATTTAATTTTATGTACAAAGATTTATGCTTTAATTTAATTACCCTAATTGTATATTACAATTTCATTATGATTCAAATGAGTTTTCTTTGTAACAGCAGAGGTAAGTTTGTAAATTTATTGGGTAACGTTGACACCGCGGCTGATTTGGGAGCAACTTTCTATAAGTATAAACAAGTATGAGATATGTCTGTATGTAGTTACCTCCACGTAACCACACTGTCGAAATTTATACGCGGTTGCAACACACACAGTATGAACTTCGGATAAATTTTATCAATTATCTTTTCGATGCATTTCGTTGCTTGTTTTAGTAATTCAGTAATTCTTTAAGTTCCAATACTGTGAAGCTTTTTTTTCAAAGAGAAGTATGATGAATAGATTCGTAAAAAAAGGCTATGGACTTGTTCATATTAAGGAAAAAAAAATATTTCAAATTTTCTATTGATAACACTGCAGCTGTTAATAGCTAATACAGAAAAAAAAATCGGTTATGTTATCGGTTATGACTAGTGATCGTCTAGTTCATAAATTTCTCATGTTCAGAATAAATATTCTATTTCTACTTTTTAATTTTACGTTTATTCCACCCAATAACAATTTCTCATATAAATTAATATATAATTTTGTTATAAGTTTTTATTTATTTAATCGTATGGCTGAAATGGAGTAACGTATGGACATATGTTACTGGGGGGCATATATTACTGGGGGGCATATGTTACTGGGGAGCATATGTTAATCGCGTCCGCAGGAAGTTTACCTCTCATCCTCCTGCACGTGCTCACTAGGTGGTGCTAAAGAGTAACAACTTTTGGCAGCTGCACTGTTCCACAAATCAATTGAACCTCTCAGCCATAAACAGAGCAATTTGAATACGATTGTGTTATAAGTAACTGGGTACTAAACATTACCAATAAATATTTAGTAAATTGTATATGGAATTTGTTAAGCTTAAGCGCTTAGGCTAACATAATAATTAAATATTGTTTTCGACGCTTGAAACGACAGAATTTATGATATGTATGTACTTGGAACTTGCCCGACTGTTATAACTCAATATAGATTAAATATTTGGAAAGTGAAACAAGCTAGAAATCTTGACAGATGTCTGAAGTGAGATTCTGAAGGAGACAAGATCTCTAAATATAGAGAAAAGTTTTTTTAGGGAGTAGCACAAAAATGTTTATTACAATTTGAATAAAATCATTTTGGTTTCGATTAGTTTCCTAAAATTATTAATATTATGATGATAAGAATGGTGCTTCACCTTTCTATGGACCCACTGAATATACGATGTAATTGATAGATAATTATTTAACTTTACTAATATATACGGTACTTTTGGTATCAAGAACTTTATCTAGACACAATACGTGTGTACTACATATAAATGTAGATCTGGACTAGTTTATAAAGTCATTATTTAAACATTGAACCGAGCGAATAAATGAAACAATAATAACTCAAACGAATCTATATATTAACATAGACTTACGTTTATTTGTATAAAGGGTAACCTAAAAGAGGTTGCATATTTCTTGATTTTACTTTAGTTGAAAGTTTAAGTGGTTTAAGTTTGGTAATTTCGAAACGGTGATTCGGCGGGGTCCAATTAAAAGATAAAGTTGTGCGACAAAACACATGATCACGCTCGCATGCGTCATACGGTGATGCTTTTAAATTCCATATTAATTTTACTAAGGCCCTATGATGGTTTTTCAATAACTGTTAATAAAATAAATTTAAATTAAAATCTGGGTTAATTATAATCGATAAGTCGTAAATAATATTTGCTGTCGACAAGATTTGGCGATGTATTTTGTTATATTTATGTACTTTAGCTTTTGATCGCGGTTTCGCTCGCATCAAACCTGATTTTTTTTTTATGTCATAGGTGGCAAACGAACGTGTGGGTCACCTGATGTTAAGTGATCACCACCGTCCATGGACACTATCAACACCAGAGGAGTCGCAAGTGCGTTGCCACTCTTTGGAGGGGAAGGGTTAGGGGAGGGAGAGGGAGAGAGAGAGGAGAGGGGAGGGGAGGTGGGCCTCCGGCGCTCTCACTGACCGAACGAAACGCAACAATGCAAGCATGTTACTTCACGTCGGTTTTCTATGAGAGGGCGGTACTACCCGGGCGAGCCGACCCATTCGTGCTGAAACCAGTAATATCTTCAGCGTGGGTCTACCACCATTAAAAATTAGATTAAAGAAGAAGAAAAGGAAGATTAGATCTATCTCTTGGTAATATTTGTGGCTAAGTATAGTTTCTTATTTATTGGCTTTGGTAAACGATCAACAATAAACACAATTCTTACACCTATCAAGAATGGTACTTTATAAAGCGGCGGCTCTAAGAACGGGCAACCTGTCCATTTGTCCGGAGCGCCATTATTTTAGAGCGGTGTTATGGCTGGCAGGACTGAGTTTTTTTGTTAACATTTAACAATTTGTGGCTAAATACAGCTATTTCTTGCATTTTAACTGTTTGACAAAGTATCTTATTTTATATTACATATTTTTTCTAAACATCTATATACTTCTGATGAAAAAGTAAATCAAATTATTTTATTTTTGATGAAACTATATAGCTTTATTTCAAATATATCAGGTGAAAGGTTAAACACTCGCAGTACTCTAGGATATGATACATCATGGTCACGCTTAACATATACAATAATAATATCGAAACAAATACTAATAAACAACCAAGAAAACCTGAGTCAAAGTTTATTCTAAGACTTTCAAAAGTATAAACACAATCGTAATAAACCTATGTGCAATGACCGGTGACGTATGCTACAATGGGCGACTCGGAGTTAATAAATTTCGATAATGAAAATAATAAAACGGATAATAAACCCTTTTCTTTTGTACCTAACGCTCCCTCGTACATTTTCAAGTGAAAGTGAAATCACCCGACGGTCATTGACACTGTGCTTTAACATAGACGCGTAGAGGATTGTGTATATTTTGTATTATTCTAGATAATTAGTCAAATACTAAGCACCTATTTTTTTATTGATTTAGAACGCGAATCGAGAGCTGAGCGTCCTCCAGAAATATTGTTACTGTCTAAACAGTCACCTGGTATACAGTATCCCAATAAAACGATAAAAATCAGTCATACATTTTTTGATAAAACAGCGGACAAACAAACATGTTAGGGAAACAGAAAATTATTGCTATTAATAAAATAGACTTGCAATAAATTAATTAAACGCATAGAAAAAGTTCAATGAAAAATCAATGAAATACGCGCATCTGTGAATTGAATTCTATAGCGATATGGTAATTTTTATACACTGTGCAAAGAAGTGCTAAAACCGTTTTATGGCTTTTAAAATTTTATTGTTATTACATATATATAAATTAAATAAAACGCTTTGTATGTGTATTTGTTGTGAAATGGAGAAATTTTATTACTACTTCAATAAATATGTTTTTATAAGTTTTTTTTAATGGGCTATAGCTTAATAAACATGACCTTAATTTAAAATCGGGTGCAGGTCACGTGTTATATTTAAGTAGTATAAAATATACTATATATTTGTACTGTCAGATTAAATTCTTATCACAGAATAAGTTGAAAGCAAATGATTCATAATAACAATTGAAGAAGTGTTTAATGACTGAATTTCATCCAAAATGGCTTTTATGGAATTACCACCTGCGGTTGTACTAACGTCTCACTAATTAGGCTCTCGGCTAACAAGACACCCTGTGATGTACCACACGGTCCGCAATATTTCTTCGTACTCGTCTAACGTATTTTCTGATCTTGAATTTGTATTGTAATTACTTCGCTCCTAATGGTTGTAGTGTGATAATAGATACTTTATGACCTTAATTAATAAATGGACTATAAATCAAAAAAGAATTCCTTAAATCTGATTGATAGTATCAGAGATTATTGCGTTTAAACAAATCTAAAAAAAAAATTCATAATCTTAGTACAGATTACATTTTAAGCTCAAATCTTATTTAATTGATTTCTATTATCTTATTATTGGATTTAAAATTACAATGGTCTGTGCCTTTAATTACCCTGCCAACAATTTTCTTTTTTTTATAGTAGGCAAACGGACATGTGGGTCATCTAATGTTAATGCAAGCACTGTTACTTCACGTCGGTTTTCTATGAGAGGGTGGTACTACCCCAGACGAGCCGACCCATTCATGCTGAAACCAATAATAACTTCAGCGTGGCTCTACCACCTTCAATATTATATATTTGGAATCAAGAAAAAGAAGCATTATATTGTTTGGTTCACATATCAAAAGTAGAGTGTTTCATTTGAAACGCCTTTCGCTGATACCCTAAAATGTCATTCTGAGTGCTGAGAAAAAAAACCCCTTAAAATTTGAACCCTTCATTTTAATCCTGAATACTTTTTTCCATAAAACTCATGTATTTCAAATCACTTTTCTTTCTATAATATATAAGAAGCGCGATTATTTCTAGTATATTCACTACTCTTCAAAAGATCCTATGATAATTTTACTGTAACTCAACTCGTGTTAATTGTATCAGCACTAAAAGACATTTTTTTTACTTTTACAGCATATTTTTTACCTCGCATTAAGAGAATGACCACCATTCTACCAAAGAAGTGCATTTATAAGGAATTGGATCATGGAACTTATAGGATTATTCGATTTTTTTAATAGGCGTCATCGTAAATTCTTAATATAAGAAAAAAACTCGCGAACGGAAAAGGAAGTGTTGCATGTTACAGGTGTGCTTGCAAAAAATAAAAAGGTTAAGCGCGTTCCATTTACGGAGCGTGGGTTCCGTTAATGACATAATTATGTAGTCAGTGTTGCCAAGGGTAATGTTAATAAAGTAACTATTTCACCGACAAATAATATTAAAAATTAAATAGGCGTTCTACGTATAGATTAGACTCCACTGTATTGTTTAACTCAAGTTATTTGAACCGGTGGAACACAGATTCGATTTTTGCAATTTCGAACCGTGACATGTACAATTTTTTCGAGGTTTTGACTATTTGGGTACGTGACAAACATTCCTAGGATTTCTAGAGTACATAACTCTCAGAAAACCTAAGAATAGATATTGAATGTTTTCTTTGACAATTTCTTTATCAGTTTGCACAGATCGAAAGACACGTATAAAAGATTTTTAATTAATATAATAACAGAGAGAGAAAGTCAAGCCAACACTAAAAATAATACTTTGCTCTGGTTATAACACGGTGCTTCGCCAAAAGCTCAGGTTTAAAATTCTTTTCTGTTTTTATACGGTTTAGATTGCACCACAATCCGACCAGATGCTAAATAATGTAAACACGTTAAGTTCTCAAATGAAGTCTCCGGAACCCGAAACACACCAACAAATGCTTGGTGACAAATTTTCAACGTGAGGGTGGTAGATGCTGCTTTCACCGTTAGCTCCAGCTTCCAGCTTATTCTCAAAGATTCGAACCTACGTCGAGAGATGCGGTATCCTATTTATACCATTCAAATTTTCAACTGTCACTGTAATGTTAATGTTCCGTAGTATTTTAAAGTACCTATATAATATAATTCAGTGGCTGAGGTTTCGTCCAATTTTGTAATTAACCCTAAAAACGGTACGGCTTGGTACCTGTAACCCACTTCGCGACCTTTTGCTCTGCACGAGACGAAAGTTCATACACGTATATATAAAACCACAAACATCGATCGTTTTGAGGGCATGTCAATGTAATTCAAGATCTTACGACACGTGGTATTTTTAATAACATTGACCTTTTTTTTTTTTTTTTTTTTTGGGG
The DNA here is from genome assembly GCA_015888305.1 of Antheraea pernyi. NCBI lineage: Eukaryota > Metazoa > Arthropoda > Insecta > Lepidoptera > Saturniidae > Antheraea > Antheraea pernyi. Next base: position 813,720 of record MU158842.1, on the reverse strand, counting down.
GGGGTTTCATCAAACCGTACCACGCCACACTCATCCATACACGAAACAACATTCAAACATATTACAAAAGATAAGGAAATATATAATTTAATTGTGTTTTTAGATTTTGTAGTACAAAATAAGATTATTAGTATAAAGTGTTTATTTCCAGGTCTTGATAGTACAAGCAGCAGCCCACACGCAATATCTGGGAGAAATTAAATTGTTCTTCGATGATCATGGCAATCTTATGAATTGGGAAGGCCATCCGCACTACATCGGGAATGAGATCGAACAAGGTACCTAATACCTTACTTTTAAAATTCAGCAGATTTTGATCGGTTTCAAAAATTTAACATTATTTGGCAATTAACTTTGTAGCAATCTTTGTTAATCATTAAAAACAATGAAGGAAACCAAACGATGTAATGATTAATCGATGTGAAACTCATTCTGGGTTTATTAAGTATTTAAGGGTTTCCAAAATTAGTTTCATTATGATCTTAAATTTGTGGTGGTCTCGTGGCTTGACCGGTGGAATATCATACCATTAGCCGCAGGTTCGAATCCCGGCATGTACCAACATCAAGCTGCCGCCTCCTCCTGCCTGTCCTCCGTTGGCGGAGAGGATCTTTGAGGATCTTGCTCACGAACCCTCTCCGCCGCCTCCTTCTGCGAGACGACTTCCTCGCAGAAGGCGGCCATTGCGTTCCACACTTCCTCACTGCCGAGCATGGCCGCAACCACGCTCGGCAGTGACAGATCTTGCCCTACCGCCGCAGCCAGAGTGCGACGTTGCTCCTCCCACGCAGCACACTCAGACAGAGTGTGCTGCGCGGTGTCCGGGTCAACGCCGCACTGATGACATACGGCAGTCGGCTCCCTGCGTGCTATCCGGTACAGGTACCAACCGAAGCAACCATGTCCGGTCAGGACCTGCACCAGTCGGAACGTCAGGGAGCCCCAAAGCCAATCCGGCAGGACCTGGCGGACGGCGTCGATCGTGTATCGACCGTACCGCGCGTCCGCCAGGTCCCGCCTCCACCTTTCCACCACTTCGTCCCTCTTCTCTCTTCTTCTTTCCTCTATTTCTCTGGGAGCTAGAGGCTCCCCCATCCGTTTCTTAACCGCCGTATATTGATATACGGCGGCAAGAACCTCCGCCTCTAGCTCCCAGGGAAGGGAGCCGGTCAGCACCATGGCCGCCCCCGAGGACACCGTACGGTATCCCCGTATAAAACATTGACCTGACATATATATGTAAACATAAATATATATTGCATCATATTTTCTTATACTTACTGGGGTAGACTTTGTGTCTATGGTACTGTTCATTTTACTTAACCTTCTTTATTATCCTCTGAATTATTATCTATGGAAGTTTGATTATTGATTAAAAAGGGTTTTATCTGTTTGTATATAAACGTTAACCTTTATAATTACCAGCCAGATATGAATAATTGTTTCTGTGATTAAATCCTACTTATTGAGAGGTTATATGTTACTTAATAAAATATTACAACCCTTAAGAGTTGTAGAATTAGCATACGAAGTGTAACAGTTCGGACGGAACGGGTAGCGTCATGGCGTATCGGAATCAGAAAGCGGATTGGTCCTCCGACTGGAACCGAGTATTACCGAGTAGGGCCGAACTTTGAATGCCTATATCAATCAGGTATCACGATGTGCGGCTCTTGACGCAATCGTTGCACTTTACATGTAATTCGTTTAAGCTTACCCATGTTAACTGTAATTCGAAAATTTTAAAATCGAATGATAGCAAACCCCCTGGCATAGCTAGGATGTTGAAAATATGTACTCTTATTTGATTGGCCTAAATATTGCTAGTATAAACTGCTAGTTCTTGGGTTATTATTTTGTTTTATATATAGACGCTTATGTCTTTATTTAATTTTTTTACCAACTTTAAAAAGGAGGAGGTTCGCAATTTGGATGTATTTTTTTGCGTTTGGTATCTCCTAACTTGGTTATTTATAAACCGATTTGGAAAAATATTTTTTTATTGTAAAGAGGATATTTTCAAGGAGGCCTTGTTTTAAATTCATTAGCATTGAAACTTCTAATTCGAAGATACAACAGTGATCACCTCAAAATAGGATAGGAAAAGATATCTATGACAATTCTAGATTAGGTTGGTACTATGATCAAATACATTTTGGTTCATTTTTAAGGTATATTTTTAGGAGTCGGTTTTCTTTTTGCTAAAATTTTATTGCATTTTCACTAGATAGTTTTTTATACTCACAGTGTCTCGATCTTCACCGTTGATGGAGAACTCTGCATCAGTAATTTTCTCATCACCACTCACCAATCTCAAGTCCTCGTTTTTCCTATATTGATGGCTAACTTCAGTCGATCTCATAGCATTTAAATTTGGAACACCATTAGAATCATTCGTCGGATGTCTCAGCTCTAGCCTGATTTTGTTCGATTCCTTATCGATTATTATATTCGATTGTACAATCTTATCGATATCATAATTGCTGTCGTAATTTTTCGATTTCCTTTTTAAATTTTGCACAGTTTTTACGCCCCCATTATCATTTGTATTGGAATTTATCTCGTTGATTTTTTCATAATCGTCCAGCTGTGTTTTCTTACGTTTCGATATGAAATTCTCGTTAAATATAATGTCGTCAACGGTTAGATTTTGTTCAGTCATGTCCGGCAGGTTGATTCCGTTCATTTTAGTCATCTTGGCGAGAGGCACTCGGTTTATCTAATTGGTCACATTGTGCGCATCGGCTGGGGGTTATCTCGTGCCATTGTCGGTTTAACACGGCGTAAATCATCGACAGATCATTATCTATCAGGCCGATATGACCGCTATTACCGACCACTATTATATGATCTCTAATCCTTCCGAGACCCCTTCGCGAAATCGATTTGTACAAGACCTTTATAATGTGGACGCTTTGTATTGTTACCACCGCACGTTGGGCAACTATCGTGAACTTTTACACGATTATTGTACCGCCATTACGTTTCGTATGAGAATTCTATTTTCTTTAGATCGATGATTATGTTCGCGTCTCGCTTTTACACGAGAGCCCGTCCCGTTTCAACATCAAATAATGTTATTGTTTACTCGCCCCGTTATTATCGACGGTATAGGAAATTGATACTGCTCACATTCGGTATGTGATTTAGTATTTGATTATTTCAATAAAAACATAATTACTTCATCAGTCCAGTTCGTAATAGCACTATAAAAAAACTCACTGATCGATTTTTTAAGAGTAGTATTAATAAAAAAATAATAAACACCAAAATTTAAATAAAGAACAAAACGGTCGTTATTGTTTAAAAAATATAACGTATTTTTAATAGAACAAAAGCGCGAGTACGAGCGGTAATTAAAAAAAATATAGTTAATTTAAATTTTGAATTTGGCGCGCCGGTGCGCGCGTGCACGTGAGTTGGCGCGCGTCGCTCGAGGCTATCACATGGAGTGGGTGCTCGCGGCCGCGCGCCGCGCTGCCTTGCCTCCAGACATGATAGATACGGGGACTGTGCAGTATACGCTAAATTCACAGACTCCGTTCGTTCAAACAACACTTAAATATTATTTTGTTCTCGAACTGACTATGCTATTGACCTGGCAAGGTCTTTACAGCTTCACCGGACAACTCACTTAAATATTAAATGCATCAATAAATACAGAAAGAAAGTGCGCGTGTAGTATTAGAGATGAACCTGCAAAAAACTAAATCGATGACCAACTCCTCAAAATCAGTGATGATTGTTCGGACCAGGTCGCCATGGCGACCACTTTGACCCCTAAACTTAGAAATGGCGCTGGTGCGCTCAAAGGTGGCTTATGTAGCCTATCTTCGCGGCGCAACTTCGTGCACATTGAGGGCACGTGCGTACGCCGTTCTCATAATTATATATTATGGCAGCAGGAGGGCGAGCCTTTAACTGGTTGCGTTTGGTATCAAGGTCAGCTTTACGCTGAGCCCCGAACTCGCGTAGTTTGCTGTTCACTATTCTGCGCCATTCTGGACGTTGTGCTGCCAAACGTTCCCAACAAGAGGGCTCTATATTGCAACAAAGATAGGTATCGAAAACCTAGAATATGTAGATACCTATATATACTTAGGTAAACAAGTCTCATTTCACCGCAACGATAACTTAGAAGAGATAAGTAGAAAGATAAACATAACGTGGCAAAAATACTGGGCTCACAAAGAAATAATGTCAGGAGACAATCAAAGGTAACAGACATAAAACAATGAGCAAAAATGGAGGAGGCCTTTACCCTTTAGAAGGGTTCCCATTCAGTTGATGAAAAATTAAATCAAAAACACTTTATTCAATTTTAGGCCCTAAGAAGGCACTCATGAACGTCAAAACTACCACCGGTTCGGAAAACAACCCAGTCATCGAGAAGAACCGGCAAGAAACTCGATCTGGTTTCTCTTTTTAACAAATATATATAATATTTAGAATAATAATATATACTATATAATAGTATATAAATGTTACAAACGTTTTTAATGGATGCACAGAGATGAGTCATTTCCAGATATATAATAAGCAAAATAAAATGTAATAACAAATTATATATATTTGATGTAATATTAACAACAAAAGGTGTATATGCGATTCACACACGATAGAAGTGAAACTTCAGTAAATCGACAAAACTGTGAGATGAATTTATATAACAAGGGTAAGATAATAACAAAGTTTATTTGTTTAAAAATGAAAGTATTTTGATTAATTTTAAAAGATATTTTATATTCTATTTCACATATGTTACAGTGTACAGTAGTATTAGCTCACGTACTTTTCACATATACTAATACACGTTAAATGCTCAAATAGAAGCAAGTATTAAACAGTGTGCAATATACATACACACCGACGTTTGCTCTCTCCTCTGGCTCACTAATTACAGGCGACTATGCTTAGAAGACGAGAGTGGGGATGCTACGAAACATGGCACAAAGAGGAGAGACCAATAATATAAAGTAGTATGTATATTTCTGTCTCATTCTTTGCCGGCTTCATCCTACACATTTTTATATTTGTGTCTAATACCTGTCGTTTTTCACTTCAATAAAATGATAAATTTACGATGAAATTTCTTTACGTTTTAATCTAGTTACTCTACATCGTAAATAAAAAATCCGTTCGAAAATAATAACCGCCATAATTTTGTAACCGACGAACGAAAATACCGCGAAAAGTGGTTACGCCACTTACCTGTCGTTTTTTCGTTGCATCCGGTTTGAAATCACAAAGATTTTAAAGAATGTTCACTTCCAAAATGTATAGAATTTTTTTTTTAATGTATTAGATTCATATATTAGAAGATAAATAACTGTTATAATTTGTAAATAGACATTGAAAAATTGCATGGAAATGAGAAATAATAAAAGGCTTATTTATTTATATATACCCGTAGAACTGTCACTTCCACCCAGGACGCGTAGGGACGCTAGAATAAGAGCCTGTCCAAATGAGGCGTTTTACGCGCGAGTCGACTCGCGCGCTTCAAAATATATTGCATCCAGATACCGCGTTTCTATCCTAGGAAACGTCGCATACGTTGTGTGGATAGACGACTGACGACTATGTAGACTCGCCACTGACTCGCGCGTAGTACTGGACGCAGCAATGGGGCCTGAGTATCTCGAATATAACTCGCGAGTCGAGAGTCTCGCTCATTGCACGCGTTTTACGCGCGAGTTAGGAAACGCGCCGCACCATCTGGACGGGATATATGTAGGTAGCTCTAGTATCCCGGGTACCCGTGAGTCGACTCGCGCGTAAAACGTCTCATCCTGGACAGGCTCACCATGGTCGGCGTAGCGTATTGTTCTCTAAGAAGTATGTTGTTTTTTTAAATGTAATTTTATTACATGTATTTCTGAGTACAATTGTTAGTTACCCTTCTATACATATAATTAGAATGTAAATTTGACGTGTCTGTACTTTTTACATTTATGTGAAAAAAGTTTTTGTAGGTCTCTAGAAATAAGTAATAAAATACGTTTCAATCATTTTTGCAAATGTTTGTCTGTCTATCAGTTTGTTTGAATGCGCATCACTGCTAACGTACTACGTTCACGCAAAAACCTCACCAAGAAAATGTAGTTAGTTATTAGATAACTTTTTAATTTAAATCTTAGGACGTATATAGCATTGGTTACGTTATACATATTTTTATATTATGAACAGATTTTACAAAAAAAAGGTAATATCTGCTGTTTCAACATATACTAGATTGAAAGCCTCCAATCTTGGAAGTCGCGTTGCGCCGCGAATCTATAACATTGTTCCTCTCGTATCAGGTTTGATTGTACGATGCATGTGTGCGCTCGTGACGATGTGTGCGTACAGTAATGGTTTTCGGCTGCGCGTACGCATGTCGTTGATTTATAGACGGTGTGACGTAAGAGAAGCCAAATACATCGATCCACACCCGTTTTTATTAATCACATAAATATGTAAGTCGACACAGAGAGCGTAGTTTTTGCCTTTGGGTTACTTTAAGTTTGGTAATTGCCTTTTTAACAAGGACTTCAACTCGTTCGTAATAGTTGACTTGTTCTATGACCTTATTTACCAGTTATTAGTAATCATTCATGTATTTAAGCGATGATCATTCAGGTAGCGTGTTCTGTGACCGCGTTGAACGATGTAGGTTAACATCTTGCAATGAGCCTTCAGTGAAGCTTTTTTATTATCCGTCTGGTAGCTATTACCGTCAAGTTAAAAATCTCTCGCAAAGTAGACTGGTGTGTTAATATTTTCCTTTAGTTCTAGTGAAGATATATTTAAAAAAAACCATTAACAATTGTGCGATTAGGTAAATTATAAATAAAACATAGTGGGTGTTATTACAAAGTGGGTGTAAGGGGTGTCAAATAACACCATAAGACTTGAGACATCCAAGCCAACCTCACCTGCACGTGGTGCACCCTGCTGAATAACGAACGAGGCAATGGCGAAAGCGGGGTGGTAGGGTTTTACAGCCTGACTGGGTCGCAACCATATACATATACATGGTGTATATGGCGAAAACGCCCGTCATAGTGATTCGCTTCCGCGGGTCGCGTTTCGGGATCAGCCTGTGCATATCCAGCTATTCGCAGGCCGGCATGACAGCGGCGACCAGCGATGAATAGAGTGTCACTCGGTGGTCGCCGTTGTTTTTAGACTGTACTGTGCTTACCATCAGGCAAAGTGCAGTCACTTAGCCGTGCTACAATAAAAAAAAAGTTAAATACGTATTGAATACTTGCTTTAAAAAGGTTTCGTATTAAATGCACCGCGCTCGCCCGAGGCAAGTTCGCAAGTCTAACCTAACGTAACCAAAGCGGGACAAAAGAGCAAGATGGCGAACATTCAGCGACCGCGGTGCATTTAATACGTGACCTTTTTAAAACAAGTACTGAATACGTACTAACACCGAGTAAGTCCATGTTTATATAATGATGATGAACCCATATCAAGTGATCACTTGATAGTGTGTTCGGACACGGCCACGATCGGCGTAGGTTCGAATCCTTGGAACTAAGCCTGAGCTCCCGGTGAAGATAAGCATCGAGATGAAACTATAGCATGGTTGTTGGGTTTTTTAAGTCCGCCTGGCTAGCTACCACCCTCAAATTGAAGATCTCTCGCCAATTACCATGTTCTGTTCCGGAAGCTGCACTCGAAGGCTGGGCTGGTCTTCTAAGTTTAATATATTTACCAAAGAAAATATTACAGTATCATGTTCATGGTCCAGCGTTTTCTATTGGTATTTTTTTGTACTAGTTCAACAAAATGACTGCACCATACCTGATGGGAAGTACGGTACAGTCCAAAAACAACGGTGACTGTCCGAGTTAAATACTAACTGTAGTCGTCCCCATCATGCCGACCTGCAAAAGTGCCTCTACACGCCGCGTTTGAAGGAACCGAAATCAGAAATATAGTCTCAAACAGGTATGCAGAGGATCTGATGTTAAATAACCATTCTGCACAACCACAAATGGACCAGTCTTGAAGGTTGTTAGGCTGTTAGGTTTTTTCTCCTGAGGACTTAAACAGTCTGTCGATATGTGTGTTGATAATCACATCTTTCATTGTCAGTATCTGTCCTAGCGATAATGCGTCGTCCTGGAAAAACGGAGACTTTGCAGCCCTTTTACGAGTACTCGTACAGTGTTCGAACTTCAACCATTGTGAAAAAAAATTAAGTTTTTAATTAATAACTAAAGTTCGTCAATAGCTACAGAACAAAAAAAAAATGAAGAAAATCAGCTGACAAAGATTGGAGGGAGATGTTCTCGACCTACCTATTTATATATATCTAGATATTTTAAACTATGATATATATAGATCGATTTAGACAGCCGCGTTTGAATGAAAAGCCACTTTATAAGTATTATTGTTATTATATCTAAATGTATCTTCTTTTAACATCTGATATCCTATAAAAGACATCCAGACGTAATCAAGGTCCGCGCTATAGATTTAAACGTGAAAAGGTCAGTATAAACTAATAAGGAGTGTTGTTAGGCTTGATTTGGAAAACATTGCTGTATCCGAAATGATGTATTCTAATATATATTTAGCCGTGGTGGTTTAGTAGTTTCAAATGTGGAATATCGATCCGATGTCTGCAGGTTCGAAGCCCGGCATGTATCAACATTTTTTTTGGGATTTACGTACAGTTACTAATTTCAATCGGCAACACTATCGACTGACGGCGAAGGAAAACATCACAAGGAAACCTAAATCTGAGATATGTTCTTGTAGTACCCACATTATGTGCGAAAAATATAGAATTTTCGATTTCTAGGAGTTTGAAATCTCCAATAACATCGCGGGCTGTCGTGTGAATATGTGCATACCTTCCTACAAAAAGAGGACCTCCCTATGCTTGAACGCTGTAAGTGGTTTGAAAGATCATCAGAGCGTTTCACGACACAATACATCACACAATACGTGTCGTGTCACGCCACGACGTATGTGATTTCTACCTTTATAGACGACCTAAATCTTACCATTTTTAGTATGAGGATAAAGTACTTTGTTCATTCATAGGTGATGCAATTTAAAGAATATTCTTTCTATTAGAATTGTGTGTCATCATATTTTAACTCACTGACATTATTTATCTAAACCGAATATTTATAAAGATTTATTTCAACAATGAACGAGTGGATGAGCTAAACGCCAGTGGGCGAGGGTCAGTAGTACTTTCCGTGACATGTCAATGAGCCATCTACTTCACCGTTAACTGTCCCATTCAATGTCAATGACTTGTATCGTATTAATAATAAACGGTGAAATTTTATAAATATAATGTGTCATTTTTGGTTGCATTACTATTTATAAAATTGTAAAGATTTTAAATTTATAAGAAGACTAGCTTCTGCTCGCGACTTCGTACGCATGGATTAATGACTTTGGAATAACTAACACGCAGCGGAAGCTCTCGAAAGGAAAAAGGAAACGATTTTAAAACATTCTTCATTGGTGCTCCGCTCCTATTGGTAAGAGCGTGATTATACTTATCGGTAACGAATCACTGTTAGCAGCCAAACTGCAAACACTGGAACATCGGCGTAGGGTCTCTTGCCTTGTAGTATTCTATAGGCTACACTTTGGAGAATGTGTACAAGATCTGCACCAACTAATTCCACCGTCTCCGTTTCATCTTAGGACTACCAGACGCCATACGGGGCTCCATTCATTCGCGGTTGACATAGCATTAATCCGAAGTGCTTTGCATCGTCATTTATTATGAGAACCGCGAAGGAGTGGAACACGCTGCCTGCGTCTGTTTTTCCTGAAGTGTATGGTGAAGTGATCTTCAAAAGAAGAGTGAATGTGCATTTACTGGGTGAACGCGTTACATCCTAGGCCTCGTCCTCACCTTCCATCAGGTGTGACAGAGGTCAAGCGTCACACAGTCTATTATATATATAGCCTTCCTCGATAAATGAGCTATCTAACACTGAAATAATTTTTCAATTCGGAGCGGTACCTTACTTATTTCCATACAAACTTTCATCCCCTATTTCCTATTGTAATTTTACACCCTCGAGGGTAAAACTTTTCAAACTTTGAATGTCATATGTATATATATCGAATCAACAGCCTAAAAAATAAGTTTCAAGCTTTTAGCTCTAAAAATGACGATACTTCCATACAACTTTTCATCACACACTTCAACCCTTTACAACCCTTTTTTCACATTAAACTATGTCCGTTCTCAGGCTCTAGACAATCTGTGTCTCAAATTTCATTTAATTCGGTTCAAGAGTTTTGGTGTGAAAGCGCGACAGACAGACAGCAGGCAGAGTTACTTTCGCATTAAAATATTGGTAAGGATGTTAATCTGTATATATGATTATATTAAGGTGACATACGTTGCAAAATAAATAAATGAATTTGTTAAGTTTGTAATCGTAGAAAATACTACCAAATTCACAACTCGGTAATACATCAAAACAAAAAGTAATACCAAATGATACGAGTGTTGCTGACGCATTGTGTGTTTTGATCATCTCAGTATATAGTATCTTATCTATGGTTTGATCACTGACAACTGTCAATGAACTAAAAAGAAAATTGTATTCGTTATTTGGTAGGCATTTATATCAACTTTGTTTAAATTTAAATCAGCGTTCAGTTTGCGATGTTTAAAGCGCCACCTAGTAAGCAGTAGTAATACTAAATATTAACAAGGAGTGTTAAACTTAAAAGTAGTTTATACAAAGCCTACTAGATGTCGCTTTTTACAAAATTTTAAAATCTACACCTATATAATTTTAGAATTTAATGGATATAACTGGATTGATTTTGTTCAAAAATCCATTTAAAGTAAATTAAACTCAGTGCAATTCTTTATATTAATGGATTACTGCGCGTTCTGTTTATAAGTAATAACAACAATTTTTAAGCTTTACTCACCCAGGTGGCGTTACTATCATTGGAAACTGCTTGAAATGTAGGAACACATCGAAAAGTCATCTTTTTTCTTTGTTCTAATAACTTAATTTTCACTACCGAAAATTAACTTCCGGTCACAGCTTACCTAGAACAAAGCAAAACACTTACTTAGTGATGCATAACAAAATATAATACGATGTATAAAGTAACTGAATTTTTTGTTATTAAAAATAACCTCAAAAACGGAAAAATATTGATTTAATTAACCAAAGGAGTGTTTAATGTTATTGTATAGCTTTGAATAAGAATATATTATTAAGAATATATATTAGTGTGTAAGAATATATATTAGAATATATTAGTGTAGGATACGTAGAACCTAACCTAAGATAGGTATCTAACTTAAAGTAATATTTGTTTTTAAGAAGATATTTGGTTGAATTACAAATTTTCATAAAATTGTAATACTCTCCAGCTATTATAATGGCACGTCATAAATTCTTTCAAAATATTACCATGCACTAATCATTGTTCAAAGAAAGCAGTATAATGATAAGTTTGCCTGTAACAATGAGGTATAAAATTCTTAGTGGCTATTACCGAAAACTTTAAGAAAGTCACTTTCTTGCCAGGCAAAGGTGGACTGTATTCCATATACAGTAGGTTGAAAATTGTTTTATAGACAAAAATATATGAAACCATGTGTGTACTCGCCTCGGGCGTGGCACGGGCCGCGCTCGTCCGCGATGTCCGATGTTATAGCAAAAGAAATAAACAGAAGACACACTCTGTAATAGTCTAGAAGTCTAGCTAGATATATGGTTGTTCTTACGTTTGTTACATCTATTACATTCGTAAGCCTTTGGGAAGTGCGGTGAAATCTTTATTTATTTATTTTAGGATCGTCAACATGACAATACATTAGTGAGTATATAAAAAGTAGGACTATTGTAACACATTATAAATGTAGTCATATTTACAGACAACCACGGCATGCTCCAACAATAAATGAAATATGAATAAAACAAAAATTTAAACTATTTTACATATTAAAAAAAATTACATGATAATACAAAAACGAGAAAATTAAAACAGAAAGAGAAATATAGGAAATACTTATCGAACTTTGTAACGTAATTTAGAAAAGCTAAGGAAACACATAGACAGACGCATATATTATTACATTTATATACAAAATTGAATAAATCGTAACACCGCTTAATCAATTATAGTGAAAGTTGGCACATGTAAATGTTTTTCTACGGCGAAGGATTTTATGCCATTCATTTTACTATACGTGACCACTAGGTATGACACACATGAGTTTTTGTACTTTTCCACTAATCGTCACAAAAATTGGTATACATAGACATATAAACATGCAAAATATTTTCAGCTTATTCATGTTACTATAACTAATAACTAAATATCTCTGCAGTGCCTCATTTTATACTATTTAGCAGAATTAAAATTACATTATGATTATTATTATTGCGCACAATATCTATTTTGCTATAACTCAAATGTTTATTATAGCATAACGTAAAACACGTGCGGAGCTACTAGTGTACTTAGTGTACGTAGTTTAATAAAAAATCGAGGTATTCATAAGGACCGCCGACATTAGTGAAAACTCAATACAATAGAAAAATTGTATTCTGTTTTGAATTTTAAAAAATTGAAATTACTATGATTACTAGACAGTTTTCACATCTATTGGCACTCCGAACAATAATTGGCTACATTTTCATATAGTTTATAATTAATATATGATAGGCTGCACAATCTCAATACAAAATAACAATATTAGATGTACACAGGCCCCCTATACTACGCGTCGCTATTTTGACGAAAGCCGCGTAAGCGCAATACAATCGGTTACGCTTACTAGTATGTCATGACGCGAAATTATAAATCTTCTGTCAAAAATACCGCGCAATACGCCAAACGAGGTTTTCACTTCTACAAATTTTGTCTATGATTATACTTTCTGTAGTGATTTTGTTGTGTCCACCATCGTCCGCCTAGACGTTTCGACATGGTACGTTCTTTAATGGGTGTGTAGTCAAATTGCCTGTCAATATTCAACCTCCGCGGTATATCTAATAGGCGACTACACGTGCTATGTTTTGTCTATAGACTACTATAAGTATTCTTTGTCTGTGGTCGTTGAAAATGAATGGTGGGGTCGAGTATGGTAAAAATGTTCCCTTTTCAATAATTGGCCAAAACGATGTTGTTCTATTGATTTTTAAATGAAAATTATTATGGTTTTGAAATTCTCATCAGCAACCTTCTTGTATGACGAAAAGTAGTGGGGTACCGAGTAGGGTGGAAAATACTGTGTCGGGTGGAGTGTTGAAAACATCGTTCCTCGGCAGATCACCGAAGTTAAGCAGTGTCGGGCGCAGTTAGTCTTGGATGGGTGACCGCCTGGGAACACCGCGTGACGTTGCCTTTTTGTTGTATGTTTTACTGTAATACAAATGTTTCACTTCTATCGTGTGTTTACAACGTAGCCTGTTTTTTTAACGTGTGGAGTGTATGTTCTCGCTCTGTATATGTAATATATTGTTAAGATCGTCGTTAAAATATTTTATTTACATTATATACATTACATACTTTATTACTGTCGTATTAAGTAGTATTTATTGGTTACCGTGGTTATAAAAAAGATGTTAGGTATAAAAAGTGTGTTAGAATATTCACAATTTTTTTTTATCACAGAAGGCAAACGAACTGGCTGGTCACCTGATGTCAAGTGAACACCGCCGTCCATAGACACTAGCAACACCAGGGTTTTTTTTTTTTTTCTCGAACTGACTACGTTATTGGCCTGCAACACCAGGGGAGTTGCAAGTCCGTTATCAGCCTGCGTTTGGGGGACGACGGAGGAGGGGAAAGGGAAGGAGGTGATGGAGGGGGCAAGAGAGCGACCGAAACGCAACAATGCAAGCACTGTTACTTCACGTCCGTGTTTCTGTGAGAGGATGGTCCTACCCCGAGCAAGCCGACCCATTCATGCTGAAACCAGTAACAGCTTCAGCGTGGCTCTACCACATACGAAATACCCTAGAAGAAGTGGTAGCGCTACGCTGAAGCTATTAATGGTTTCAGCATGAATGGGCCGGCTCGCCCGGGGTAGTACCACCCGACCCACAGAAAACCGACGTGAAGTAACAGTGCTTGCATTGTTACGTTTCGTTCGGTCAGTGAGAGCGCCCGATAACCACCTCCCCTCCACTTCCCCCTTCTCTGACTCCCCGTCTCCCCCAAGACAGGTTGGCAACGCACTTGCGACTCCCCTGGTGTTGCAAGTGTCTATGGACGGTGGTGATCATTTAACATCAAGTGACCCATCTGTCCGTTTGCCTCCCATGATATAAAAAAAAAATCTTTTTTTTATTGTAGCATGGCAAAATGACTGCACTGTGCCTGATGATAAGTACAGTACAATCCAAAAACAATGAAACAATGGCGACCACCGAGTGACACACTATGCATCGCCAGTCGCCGCTGTCATGCCGGCCTGCGAAAAGCTGGATATGCACAGGTTGATCCCGAAACGCGACCCGCAGAAGCGAATCACTATGACGGGCCTTTTCGTCATATACACGGTGGTTGCGACCCAGTCAGGCTGTAAAACCCTACCACCCCGCTTTCGCCATTGCCTCGTTCGTTATTTAGCAGGGTGCACCACGCGCAGGTGAGGTTGGCTTGAGTGTCTCAAGTCTTAGATCTTATTCGACACCCCTTACACCCCAAAATTCGACACTCCTTACACCCCTTTAACCCCAATCTAATAAATTAGTAATTTTTACGCAATGTTTCTAGATACAATTTTCGTTAAAAATGTAACAAACGCTGCTGAGGCCAGTCAATATATACTGTTATAATATCTCGACCGGCTCGCCGACTGAAGTGTTGATGGACTCCGAGTGAAGATAATTGGTGCCAATTATCCTGTCACACCTCTTATCTATAAATCAATATGCTTTAACTTTTAACGCGCATTAATAAGATTCGTCGAGATGTCCGTCTGTGTGGGTGTGTGTAATAAATGATGCTTCAAAGTCTATATACTTTAATAGTTTTTCTTCCAATCTTGTAGATTATTATTTCCATTGTAAAAAAATTTTTTTTTTAAGTGAATCTTCTTTAGAATCGTTGTGGTTTGACCGGGTGCAACGGAGAAACGACAGGTAAAGACACAAATACAAAAATTAGTGAGCTAGAGCGAGAGAAAACGAATGTAAGAGACACGAATACAAAAATTAGCGAGCCAGAGCGAGAGAGCAAATGTCAGTGTGTCAAACCGGATACAACGGAACGACAGGTAAGAGACACAAATACAAAAATTAGTGAGCCAGAGCGAGAGCGCAAATGTCGGTGTGTATGTATATTGCACACTGTTTAATACTTGCTTGTATTTGAGCATTTAACGTGTGTTAGTATATGTGAAAAGTACGTGAGCTAATACTACTGTACATTGTATGCGGCCGCTGAGTGCCTTAAGCGCTCGCCTTAGTAGTCCGGTGAAGCTGTTAAGACCTTGCTTGGACAATAGCGTAGTCAGTTCGAAAAAAATAAATATTGTATGCGGCTGCGTATTACAGCTTTTTAGTAAGAAGTCAGCGTGGTGTGTTAGTATTTAACAGTGTTTGTGAGTATTTTTATATCTTGTTGTGCTAAATAATAAATTCATTTTTAAACAAATAAACTTTGTAATTATCCTACCCTTGTTATATATATTCATCTCATTCTTTTGTCGATTTACTGAAGTTTCACTTCTATCGTGTGAATCGCACGCACACCTTTTTTTATATTATAGGAGATAATCGAACAGGCGGGTCATCTGATGTTAAGTGATCACCGCCGTCCATAGACATTAGGAATACCAGCGGAGTCGCAAGTGTGTTGCCAGCCTGTGTTTGGGGGTAAGGGGTTTGAGGAGAGAATAGAGGGAAGGGAAGATGGGCCTCCGGCGTTCTCACTGACCGAACGAAACGCAACAGTGCAAGCGCTGTTACTTCACGTCGATTTTCTGTGAGAGGATGGTACTACGCCGGGCGAGCCGACCCATTCACGCTGAAATCAGTAATAGCTTCAACGTAGCTCTACCACCTTCAAGGAAACAATATTACGTTTCTTGTGATAATTTTAACATTCTTCTAAGACGTTGTCAGAACGTTTCAGGGAGTTTCAGGGAGAATTCAAGCTTCGTGGTATTATTTCCCATCCATATCACTTGTGAACAATAACCGAACGATGTTTACGTAAAATGCTACTAATATTACAAAATATAGAGCCAAAAAGTCGATGTAATGAAGTCATTTGTTGTTGTTTAATAGACAGTTTCCTTTGAATTATTGTATGGAAAATCTCTCCTAAGCTTAAGTCTTACTGAAGTGAAACTTCTAATAGAAACGCTTGGAAATGTTGGAAAAAATGGTGAGGGTAAGCACCGTGTCTGGTAGTGTTGAAAGCATAGGTTCTCGTTAATCCACCGAAGTTAAGCAAAACTGGGCACGGTCAGTAGTACTTGGATGGATGACCGCCAGGGAACAACGCGTGACGTTGGCTGTCTGCTGTATTTTTTTACTGTAATAGAAAAGCGTCACTTCTATCGCGTGTCTTTATGCTATTGTTATTTTTGTTTGTTTTGACTTGGGTCGAACGGTTAAGACTTAGAAAAAGGTTATCTTTATATTCTTATTTAATAAGCATAACTTCTAACGTGCGTACATAAACGCAGACACATTTTATTATGTTATTTGTTTTTTTAAATTAGCTACTAATTTAATGTACTAAATATTTAATGAACAATGATTTATAGAAGTTAGAGCTTCAATAAACAACATACGATCGGTGTTACGGAATCTTCTTAGATCATAATTTACCTAAAGACAAATTGCAATTGACATTGGCAAAATTGCTTACATAGGTGGAAACAACATAATAATTAATAGACTTGGTCCACTAACAACTTCGATCAACAATAACTAGATAAAGGGTCGGCGCGAAAAATACGTCTCGGTAAATAAGATCTCACTTGAAATGTGTGCCCTTATTTTGTTTAGTTTGTTTGAAACACAGCCAATGTAAGCCCGTTTCACATGCCGCAGTGTATTCAAAAGATGCAAAAATAATACCCGAAAAAGCAATTTAACGGCCGGAGTATCTTACTTTCGCTAAATACCTGTTGAATAAGTTATATTTTAAGCTTTAAACTAACAAATAATATCAAATTTTGATTAAAATTACCGATTTTAAACCTGCGATACAAATGTTTGGCCTCGCCCCTCACAAACACACAAAAATAACGGGAAAACGTACTTTATTCGTTACGTGTTAAGGTTGAATTCACATTAAATGTTGTTTATGTTGTCTTTTCATTTGTGAGGGGAGTAATTTATTACTTTGCTCGTTTTATCGTAAGTATTAGATAATATTTTGAACATTTGTGACTTTATTACTAGGTGTTATGGTTGTAATTAGGTTGAACTTAAAACTGTTTTAAAACTTTTTTTCTCCTTTTCTTAGTAAACAAATAGCTACACATAAGTATATATTTACGCGGACGGCTTCTAGCTTCGATTTTGTACGTGAGCCTTTATCTAGTTATTGTTGATTGAAGACTAACAACCACACTTTTTAACCAGCTAGTTTTTACACATTAAAGAGGCAGAAACATTTGTCAGTGTCGTTAATTTATTTATATCAAGATAAATAATTCGAGTTTAATTCAATATCTTAAATTCGAAGTTACCACGTCGCCTTACATACGCTTGATGTCTTAATAAATATCGTGGAAGACTTTAATCAAATAATGAACAAAATAATCTTTAGACAATAGCCAAAGTGTATTAAAAAAAATATGGCATTCTGATTTTTCATTGAAGATGAAATTCTCTTATATTTGGTGCTTGTTTGAAGTTAAGACAATTGTGATATAGTTTTTAATAAAGAACAAAGTTTTTAATATGCAAAATAAAATTGAATTATTTATTCAATTTTAACTTTCATTTTGGCAACCAACCTTTCAGACCATTACCGCCATTGTCGAGTGATTATTTCAACGTCAATGTTAATTTCATATTAAAGTTCCAACAAGATGGTGGCTCTCTTGTTAGAACTTTCCAGGGATTTTTTGTGGCCTCTCAGAATTCATGTTCCGTGGTATTATTTTCCATTCACTTCACTTATGCACAATAACTGAAATATATTACGTAAAACACCACCAATTTTATCAAATAACACAAGATTATAAATAATAAATAAAATCCACTACATGACAGACCAAAATCCCGCCAAAAACTCTATTTATTCAATTACAAACGTGAAATAAAAGTCTTCATTAAAAAAAGTTATTCGGTATGTTATCAAATTAAAATTTTCTATAACACGTAATACCGTTGTCCAATTTTTAATTCAATAAAATCGTAATTCCATTGTCATATCATCCGAAAATAAATCCTATTTTAAGCTACAAAAAGGTTAAAATTGTTTTATTCGTTACGCGCGTATTAAAAAGTGGTAGTCCGTTCGCTTCAAAATTCCGAACAGCCCCGGTATTCTGTTTTTAATTTGGGTGCTTTTTTAAATTACCCGTGATTTGTTTTGTTTTTATGTACATGCCAGTAGTTTGGGTGTTGTGTATTTGTAAAAAAAATGTACCAATATCCGATTTCAAATTTGTTAAAATGCACGAGACTATTTTTTGAAGTGAAAACTACTGTAGAGGCGCGTTAAGCGGTATTTTTTACGCAGGAGAAAAAAAAATTACATATTAAATATAGACATCTATTTATTTATTATGGGTCATCAAAATGACAAAATATTTGTAGAAATACTAATAATAACTATGTTGTAATTCAATGTAGTTATATTTATAGACAACCATGCTTGAACAGTAAATTAGATTTTATTAGAACTAAATATTCATCAGTGTTAGGTACAGATTTAACGATTTAACATAAATAATATAAAGACGAACAAACTATAATAGAAATAGAAAGAAAATGCTAAAACCAAATTATATATTTTTTTCTCGAACTGACTACGCTATTGACCTAGCAAAGTCACAGCTTCACCGGACTACCGAAATTATACTCTAGAACACTATTCTATGAATTAACTGTCATGTCTCTACCGCTGTTTTGAATTTATTTCGTTTATTTGAGAAAATGTCATATGTTTTAGGTAATGTATTATAATTACCTAGATATTCTGTTGGCCTTTGTAGTCCGGTGAAGCTGTAAAGACCTTGCCAATAAGCATAGTCAATTGGGAAAAAAAATCTGTTGACCTGGGTGTAAAAGCCTAAATTACTATAAGAATGTGAAATATAAAATGAGACGTATTTATTTAAACTTTTTGTTAGACATGAATAACTGAGTAAACTTTAGTTGTTATGGTAATTTTGGTATATAATATTTGTTTTCTATTTACGGTATCGCCTAAATTTATACTTACTTATACATATGTGTAATATAATTACCATAATTTAGTAACTTCCGTTACCAGATTATTAGTCATATTTTGTAGTCTTTAAGAAAATAAAATAAAAAATATTCGAAACGTATTTACGTTACCATTAAAACCGAAATTAAAAATAAGATTAATAAATTCCAATGTTAAGATTTTTTAATCATTAAAAAACATTGACCGGTGGGGTTAAACGTTTCGTTGTGGCAACACGCCGCTAGGGGGCGTGGCCGTATGATGGATGTCGGCGCACGCGCAAGATTAAATGTCGTAGTAGTTGCGAGACCATCCCGGTTAGGGTTGCTACATCTTATTATTCAAATTCCTGATATCTGACTGTAAAATAATTTGGTAATTTCCGGTAAATTTTAAACAAACCTTTTGTAACTAACTAATGACATGAGTTTCAAAACATTAAAAAGAACTGTTGTCTGTAAAGTCGGTTTACAGATGATAATTTTACGTAATAAGTTCATATAAGTTCTCACTGAGCGTGTTCTACCGTCTGTATCATGGCGAGTGTTCTAAAGAGGTATTTAGTTACCTTCCTCTCCTTTTCATACCCGAACCACGCGCGCTGGGCTCCGGAGCCATAGTTTTACGGTAAATCCTATCTGGGCACGAACTGGGAAGTTCGCAACTTCTTATCTCTGCCGTACCGTGAAGCTGTGGAACAATCTCCTGGCCATTGTGTTCCCTCCTTCCTATAATATGGGGTCCTTAAGCGTAACGTGAAGAGTCATTTATGCAAGCCGGCATGACAGCGGTGACCGGTGAGGGATTGTGTGTCTCTCGGTGGTCGCCTTTGTTTTTAGATTATACTGTGCTCACCATCAGGCACAGTAAAGTCACTTTGCCGTACTACAATAAAAAATAAAAAATAAATAAAAAAACATAGATGAAAAATAACATACGTTTATGAATTGACTTATTCTATGTATAGATAGATAGATACGTCACAAGCCGAACGCTTAGGCCGATCGCGTTCCTCTATTGTTTGATCCGCGCTCTCGTTTGCACGTTCGGCACACTCTCAAAACCTACAGAAATGTAATTTAATTTTAGTAAATCCAAGTTAAGGAGAGACGTCTTATGCCATAAAGTTCCTTAAACCAGACGTTTCAACAGTTCCAAGGGCTCCGTCAGGCCGTGGACCCATGGCATTTTGGCAGCTCTGTCACCCTATATATGCCACTGTCTATGCTACAATAGTCTCTTGACATGTAATCCAGTTGGACATGGTACTTCAGTTTACTGTGTATTCAGTAAATCAGTAATATACGTTGAGACTTTATACTATTGGCTATAAAAATTGACTGGTCTTACTGAGCCTAAAACATGGGATTGCTGTTAAAAGTTGTCAGGAATATATTGGGAAGATATAAGACGTAAGATTCCTGAAACTTGACGCTTAATGATTTAAAAAAAAATTACATATGTTCAATTGTACATTGTGGTGTACAATTATTTCTCTATGATATTCTATAATTTTAAAAAGTATTTGTACTTATGTACACGCGTTAGAAGTTATAAATATTTACAAAAAAATAATTTTCGCCTTATTCTACGTTTGTAGCAAAAACGACACTAACAATAGAAAAAAGGTATTTAATATATTGAAAGTATTAATACAAAGAAATACAAAGAAACAAAATGTTGACTATAACTAACTTGATGGTGTCGATATTTCGTGACGGTGTGCGCGCGCATCGTAAAAGTTTACTCTCATCATTTTTCCCTAACGCGCCGAAAGAAATATAACTTCAAAATACTTCACCATATTGTATGGTTCATACATTTAGAAAAAGGTATACTATGTTATTTAACACATAAAATAACATATACTAACTATCTACATCTTATATATACTAATATTAAAACAACGTTACACTTTATAATTTTCTCATGACCGCGCCTATTGATGTAGGTTCAAACACTGAAGTGACAGAGATTTGAGACATCGTGCTGAAACGACCTCATGATCGTAGGGTTTTTTATTGCCCGCCTGGCTAGCTACCTTTAAGTTAAAAATCTGTCACCAAGATCGCCTATGGATGTGTTTCATTACAGTAGCTGCACTTATGAACCAAACCGTTTAGATTTAGCACGGTTCTATTTTATTCCAAATCTTGAATTATCATCAAATGAGATTGTTATAAACTACAGAAAACATTTATTAAACAGTCTTAAGAAGGGTTTTGTGATGTTTTAGTTATCTATTCGGAAACAATTCCTATAACCTAAAAACTATTTCCTACAAACGTTTCCAAATACACGCTCTATTAAATTGCAGAGAATTGGCGAGGTCATTTTATTTTTGTAGGCACATTATAGTAATACAGTAACTGCAAATACAACAACATATCTGCTTAGAGAGCTATTCTTGATTCGAAAATCAACGTTAAAATTTCATATAAATTTAAATACAATAATATTACACAATTCCCGAGTTATTATTAATTTTTTGCAACTGGTAACCCAGATCTTGACTTGCCTAATAAAACTATTATTTTAATAATTTTTCCTCTAGAAATATAAACTTTATCTTTACGAAATAAGATACTAAAGAATTGTGCCTTTGTATTTACAAGGTTTTTTATTCGTTAGATCGTTGACTTGCTCATATTATACATATGGTGTGTCTTCTCATTGGTACAATGTCAAAATACGCATTCTTGTTAAACATTTTTCTGTCATGTTCTAAGTTGTCTTTCGTGAGTAAATTAAATAGATTCGTTGTTCTAATCATACTGCATCGGGTCGTGGACGGAAATCTAAGGATCTGACGATCTTTATCTTGCACTTATTTTTTCCTACTTATTTTTGAACTTTACTTAAAATAGTAACTGTCTTTGGCACGTAGAAAAGACCGGATAGTCGGTTAAAGTTGGTTTCGTATAGCGTTATCTTTGTCTATCGCCGTCAACACGCTCTGAGATAGAGAGAACGCTTTACACCGATCTTAGCTGGACATCTCACTCTTCTTCCCGACGTGCCAAATCAAATGTCAGGTACTGTACTCCTTCATTATCAATCTATACTATAAAATAATAAAACTTAAGAAATTTATTTGAACACGATGATCATCGGAAAAACAGTCACATTGGAATATCTTTTGTGCGTTTTATAGCCCATTTGTGGAAGAAGGTTATAAGCTATTTAACACCACGCTAAGACCCTTAGGGGTGGAGTAATTACCTTACAAACTACGCTAAGGAAAAGCGATATAGCAGGCCGTGATAACAGTCTATGTGGCACAACGCCAAGTATCAGTAGCAGAAATTGCAGGGCACAGCTATTGATATACAAAAACACAAGATGCATATTTAACGTCTCACAGTCGGCACACAAAAATGAGTGCATAATTTTTGATTATGCACTCATTTCATATAGTCTCGCATCGTTTGCGTCCTTGTAAAAACAACTTTAAATCATTCAGGTAAGGTTGAATTTTCAAAATCATAAGTTTATCGCATAATTATAACCACGTATGTGTATTGGGGAGTTTTTGCGGGACGGTTTTGAGCGCTACTTTTATTCGAAATCGTGTTTCTTGGGTTTTTATATGTCAATGGGAACATATAATTCATTAAACATCTTTAAAATGGCAACAAAGGGGCTTTAAAGACATCGTAAGTTTTACACGTTGGTTAAATTAATGTTAGTTAAAATTTACAAATTAAATCTGAATCATTTTTCTTTTCGGGCAATATAACATATCTGTTGCTATTATTAATTATATTTATGTAACTTTTATAAAAATAGGGTTCAATTCCCGCCATACGCACTGATGGTGTTAAGGTAATATTCAATAACAATTTTGGATGTAATAAAATTAAGTGGTCAGTATGTAGTTGGTTGTAAGTCGTGACCACGGCGGGCACGAGCGACCACCGTCTTACGAGGCCAAGACCGCCTCGTCCGTAACACGGGTAACGCGGGCGTTTTTTTTTTTAATTTTATGGGACTAGGCGTTCGTGTTGTTTGAGTAAATTTCGAATTAGGTAGCCAGTTTCAAAAAGGTTATTAAAAGGAGGATTAGTTGTTCAACATCCATTGATGATTTTGTTGCTTTATTATCGCTCTCTAAATTGAAAATGGAATTTTTTTACATGATTGAACTTTTCAAATTATTTTATTGAAATATTTGAGTTACGCGTTATACGTAAGATAGGTTTTAGGTTTTAGATACAAAATTGAGTAAATATATAGTGGAGTATTTATACTAGGCGACTTCGTTTAGTGTATAGTATTTGAGCATTCCCATATATGTATAATTTAATACATGAAGTCGAAAAAGATTTAATTCCTCCGGATGTACACACTGATAGACGTACTGTTTTATTGTATAGTAAAACATTTTTATGCCAAAGTTCCTGTAAGTAATGACTGTTTTCATCTATACGTACTAATATTATAAATCTGAAGAGTTTGTTTGCTTGAACACGCTAATCTCAGGGACTACTGGTCAGATTTGAAGACATATTTCAGTGTTAGATAGCTAAGAGTAATTGGAGCGGAACACAAGAACGTTTCAAAGTCGCGGGCAGAAACTAGTTTTAAATATAAATGCAATGTTAATAGTACAATGTTTAAAATAAACGTCCATTCAAAATATCTACGAAACTAAATTAATAAACAGAGACAACACATATAGATAGAATGAGATAGAGAATCTCTTAACATAATTGATGGTTGTAAATCTATAGGTGTCATGTCTTCCGGTAACGAAACAAAAAACAAAGTCATAGTCGATGGCTTGGAGCATGAGTTGCTAGAGTAAAAAAATGTTTTTTTCTAACACTCATCAGGAGTTAATCCTTTTTGTTTATACACTGTGGTAAATATATTTATGCGATGATGGATAATTAGATATACCACTTTAGTAAACAATCATATTAAAATAACCTGAGTTGTCGGCAACAGAGAACATATCTCTTTATATAAGAATTCTTATGTCCGTGTGTATGAGACTGAACTCCTCCCAAACGGCTAGCCAGATTTTGATAAAAAAAATTGTGTGTTCAGGTGGATTGAAGAAAGGTTTAGATTCACAGTTGGATCTGGTAGGTGGCGCTGCGGTTGAATTTTAGAATTTTCTTTATTATCAAGGTGGGACAACGGCCGCCGGTCGCGTTAGTTTAGTATAAAACGATTATTGGAACGTCTTAATTAAGTTTTTTTTTATATTTTACTGATTTTAACCTTTAATCACAATCTTGTCTAATATGAAATATTGATGTGGCTCAAAATTACAACGAGCTAAATCTAGATTTAGCTGGAAAAAGACTGTCGTTCAAATGGCTTTGAACAAACCTACAGCTGATGGCGATTCAATTTCAACTCAAGGGTGACATCTAGCAAGGCGGGCTTAGAAAAAGTCCTTACCGTTATGCTATGGTTTCGTCACGATGGTTTCCTTCACCGAAAGATTGACCTAGCAAGGTCTTAACAGCTTCACCGGACTACAAGTGTCGATCAACGTGGTGTCTGAGCACGCTAACAATTGAGCCAAAGAGCCATCATCGCACATCAGGTAAACTAATGTTATTTTTGTTGCAATCAATCTTTTAAACTATTATTGCCATTGTCAAGTAGGTTTATATGGTGGTAAAGCCACGCTGAAACTATTACTGGTCTCAGCATGGATGGGTCGGCTCGCACGGGGTAGTACCAAACTCTCATAGAAAACCGACGTGAAGTAACAGTGCTTGCATTGTTGCGTTTCGTTCGTTCAGTGAGAGCGCCGGAGGACCACCTCCCTTCCCCTCTCCTCTCCTTTGGCAACGCACTAGCGACTCCTTGGGTGTTGTTAGTGTCCATGGACGATGGTGATCACTTAACATCAGGTGACCCACATGCTCGTTTGCCACCTATGACATAAAAAAAAGTAATAAATATTACAAATGTGATGCAAAAATGTCAATACTCTAACAAGATGGTGGTCCCCTTGTTAGAATTTTCTATGGAGTTTTTGGACTTCTCTAATCCATGCTCAATAGTATTATTTTCAATTCTCTTCACTTATGCACAACAGCCAAACAATATTACGCAAAACACCACCGATATTACAAAATATAGTGTCAAGTAACGCAAGATTATGAATAAAATATAAAATCGGCTACGTGATCGACTAAGACCCTGTCAAAAACTCAACAAATGTTTAATATTACAATATGCTATACCTTTAGAATAAGCTCTCAAGTCTCCTTCAATAAACCCACAAGGGTTAGGTGATCGTTTCTCAACTCGAAGGGGATAGCTTACCAGACAAGCTTTAGAAAAAACCCTATGCTAAACCTTTAGAATTAGTTCTCAAATCTCCTTCAATAAACCCACAAGGGTTAGGTGATCGTTTCTCAGCTCGAAAGAGAAAGCTAAACAGACAGGCTTAAAAATTTTTTTACCAATATGCATTAACAAGAATAGTGTGAATATCAATTTTCTATACTAATCTATAACTATCTGTTATACATATAATAATAATATAAATCTAAGTTGTCTGTATTTTTAAGATTTCTGTGAAAAAAAAACTATTGCAGGTGTCTAGGAAAAAGTAATACATTTCAATCATTTTTAGAAAGGCCAACCTGCCTTTTTGTTTGATCACGCATCGCTGCTAAATTACTGCGTTCATGATAAAACCAAGAGAATCATAAAGCATGTCTTCGAGTAACATTTAGTCTTTAATTAAAATCGGTTCAATCTATCAAAAGTTATGGTAATTTTAATGACGACGCTACTTAAGTACGAAAGAAAAGTAGAGAAGCAAATGGACTTAATACATTGAGATGATTTTATTAATCAGTTTATTTTTACATAAGGTTCCATCCAGACAAAGTCGCGGGTACAACTAGTTTAGTATGAAACTGATCTTAAGCATATCACAATGTTTGTATGCATAGATTAGTTTTGGCGGGAATAAGGTCAAATTTCACATACGCGCGCGCGCTACCGAGAAACGTATTAAAAAAAGAACAATGTTGGAAATTTGAAACATTTAAATTGTACGTTTATTGCTACTGTGCACGAGGCGTCCGATTCTTTCCCGAATTCCGCCGAGCAGGTTGTAATTATGTTCGCCGATTTACTCATCCCGATCTGATGTGAGTGCAAATAAAAATCTATAACTAACTAATTCGTGAGAGTTGGGACCGTAGGTATAATATACACTTTAATGGAATCGGGACCACCAAATTAACTTTTCACCGTGAGAAAGGACTTTTAAAGACAAGTCCTGTATAAAAAAGGATTTTATGATGAAATGTTATCTATGGTTGATTTATAACTATTATATATTATTAACGAATGATTAAAGCGAAAACTGCGGTGTCGATTACTAAATTAAAATGAGATAATTTGAGCGCGCAACGGATGCCGTGCGACGAGCGTCCCGCAGCGAGAGGTCGCGTTTGAAAAAAAAAACCGTCAACCGAACTGTCAGTACGCGAGACTCGGAATGAGAAATGTTGCCACAATAAAAAAGAACACTGAAAATTCATTCATAAAACATTCATCCGCTCAGGTTAGAAATTAGTTTATTTTAATTATCCGGAGAGCGTATTGTTGTATTAATTATTGAGTTTCGCCGGGTTTGCCTGAACGGACCTCGACAATATATTTTATTGTATTTCTGTACGTTCCTGATTTATATATCTAGTTAGTAAGTTATTTGAATTTTAATTTAGACGAGTTTTAATAGGGTCCGCTTGAATGGATTCTAATTAGAAGGAAAACAAGCGGACCCCAGGATCTTATGAATAATGTCGGATATAAATTCCGGTTATGGGTTAGAAAAGCGATTGCCGATGTCTGACCTCCGTATCGACTGCACAATAGCCTCGTGTTTGCTGTAACAAATGATGTGTTTAAAAAAAAGAAGATGAAATATCGCTTGCGCGTTCAAAATGCTGTTTGTTAATACTGTATTGCACTTCATTATTTTAATATAAACGATGTAACATATTTTTTTACTATCATATATTGTCTTCATATTATCCTACTGATTATGTATAGTATAAATGAACTCTCTATACGCTGTTAATTTTTTGTTTGTGGTGTTTATTAGATAAATAATTGTTTATTTTTAAAATTTGTTATTAAAATCCTTACAATTGTTTTTAAATTTAGCATCGTAGCCATAGTTGACAAATAAAAACTACTGAAAGAAGTGATACCCCAAAACAATGAATAACTGCGTTCTCTTTTGAATTTTTATATTATGTATAGTGTGAATTAAAATAATTAAAGTTCATAATTAGTTTATTGAAATTATTAAAATTCACGTCTATTAGCTCTCGCAGCAATAATTAAGTATATATATTTTAATAAGGTTTATTAATCACTCAAACATTGATGGGCTGTACTATCTCAATACAAGATATGTATCAATATTATATGTACACAGACCACTATACATTTATGTGACTCAGTATCAGTAGAAAATCATTTTTTTTAAATGGGCTCAATATTACATTAAAATTTCTGGATTTTTTTTGCATATATCTAACAAAACATTGCTTCGAAACAAATATTTACATGTTTTTTTTCAAAGCTAAAATGATTCATTACAATAAATCGGAATAGTATTAAAAAATAAAATATACGCGCGAAGTCACATGTATCTATGGCCACTATAATAAAACTTAGGAGACATCGTGTACAATTAGTAAATTCGAATAAGATAAATCGCCATTGTTCTAAATCGATTATAAAGGAGCTCAAACCAAAGAGTTACGATTATTGTTGGCCATTAAAAATAAAAGCGAGACCGTATCGGGTCCGTTGCGACATCAATACTTCATTAACCGCTTCACAATTCATTGCTTATAAATCAAAAAGTTTTTTATATAAAAAACGCAATGCTCATTTAGGGGCTACGGGGAAAGGAATAATTAAAGATACTGTTTTAAAACTTACAAAAAGGAAAAGGATGAATTTCGCTTCCATACATCACTACATAAAACAAAGTCCTCTGCCGCGTCTGTCTGTCTGTTCGCGATAAACTCAAAAACTACTGAACGGTTTACTCAATTTAGAGGTGGTAGAGCCACGCTGAAGCTATTACTGGTTTCAGCATGAATAGGCCGGCTCACCCGGAGTACTACCACCCAACAGTGCTTGCATCGTGCGTTTCGTTCGGTCAGTGAGAGCGCCGGATAACCCACCTCCCTACTTGTGAGAACACAGAGTGGCAACGCACTTGTGATTCTTCTGACGTGTTGCAAGTGTCTATGGACGGTGGTGATCACTTAACATCAGGTGACCCACCTGTTCGTTTGCTTCCTATGATATATAAAAAACGGATTTTCATGCGGTTATCACCAGTAGACATAGGAATTCATAAGAAAGGTATAGGTATACAATTTGTTTTTTTTTTTATTATCAGGGCGGAATAACGTCCGCCGGGCTCGTATTATGGTATAAAAGTTTTATTCATAGAATGAATATATATAAATAATATTCCTCCTCTATTAGTTAAGCGATTTTCTTTTCTATGTTTAATAATTATTGACGGCCTTTAAAATTATCAATAAAAATTAATTTGAAAATAGTTTTTTATTTTATACCATCATTGATCCGAAGTCTTTATTTAAAAGTGTCTCTATTCGTCATACTTCATGCTCCTTTCGTCGACAATCTACATCGTTTATGCAATACTAAATAAAGCTTTTGCCATTTGGAAAATAAATTGAAAAAAAAAACGTGTTTATACTTATGTACGTACGTAAGAAGTTATACTTTTTTACCTTAAAAAAGACCGACAGTTTACCTAAAATCTATTAACCCACTTAAAAAGTTTATAACATTAAAAAAAACACTTTTACAACGATTACAATAAATTATCGTTCACAACCATATATAATTTAAAAGACACACACACAAATACACATGTATATTTATGGGTAAATATATTTTTTTATTTTCACTGATACAGAACACGTATTGTAAATTATATATATATATATATA
>MU158842.1:763788-784320 GCA_015888305.1 Antheraea pernyi | reverse complement strand
TATATATATATATATATATATATATATATATATATATATATGAATAAGTGCCTTGAATAAAGTTATCAGTTCTACCGTAGACTTTAGAATTATTAACCAACTTCGTGGTGTCATTTTTAGGTGTCGGAGGAAAAATACACTCACATATTTTTTCCCAAACGCGTGAAAAAAAGTATGACTCCAAAGAGAAAAGTAAATGTATATATATAGTATCTATATTAACACTTGAAAAAAAAAAATTATGTCTATCCCTTATTATAGTCGTATATCGACGACTAGATGACCACTAGTATGTATTTATGAATTTGAAAATAGTTATAAGATGATTTATTTCGAACACAATACAATTTTGACCTAATACTCTATTTAGTTTTTTAACGATGGCAATTTTATTCTTCATTTACAACGTCCAGTGCCTTGTGGTAAACATAAAAAAAAAAACAAATATATCTCTATACTCCGTTCTTAATAACAAAGTATTGTTGCTTATTGAAAAAAAGATAGTTTGTAATAGCCAATTAAGGAACGTTGTCCAAAACATTTAGGCCACTCCGAGACCATTTATGGGCGGTGCACTCAATGACAAGTCGTTAAATCTTTTTGACAAAATCTATTACGGAGCATAATTATATAATCTGTGCAGTGTAATTAATGCTCGATAATTACATTGGAGTGAGATTCTCCAGTCATTTATTTTTTATGTATATGTAACTAAAATTGTTTTGTAAAGTCCAAAATGATACGAGAAACTCGACGAAGATACATTATTTATTCTTATTTAAGTTCATGTTTTATTCCGACCACTAACTACAATTTATTTCTTGTGATAATGGATGTTGTTATTTCATGAACATTACGTATTTTATTTGAATTATACAAAACCCCAAGTCTCACAGACGGCACACAAAAATGAGTGCATAATCCAAAATTATGTTTGTTGTATTTCAAATAGTCACGCGTCGCTTGCGTCCTTGTAAAAACAACTTTAAATCACTCGGGTAAGGGTTAATTTGCAAAATCATAAGTTTATCGCATAACTAATATAAACATAAGTAATAGAACCCAATTCGTGGTCGTTAAAGGCTTCAGTTCTGAAAGTTACAATACTTTGTCTGGAGTTCCTCAAGGATCCCATCTGGGGCCATGGCTATTTAATGTTTTCATTAACGACTTGGTCGATTCCTTGACGCATAGCCAACCCTTTTTATATGCGGACGACTTAAAATTAGTCAAGGTAGTCAGTGCAAATGAAGACTGCATTAATCTGCAACGAGATATTGATTCACTGACAAAGTGGTGTACCAGTAACGGAATGGTGTTAAATGCTGAAAAATGTTACCATGTAAAATTCACCAGAAACCGTCAGGTTATACCATCCAGTTATACCGTATGCAATACAGCCCTCAAAGAAGTCAACTACATAAAGGACTTGGGTGTGTACTTTGATTCAAAGCTATCATTCATACCTCACGTCAATGAAACGATATCCAAAGCATCTAAAATGTTGGGGTTTATTATAAGAAACTGCAAAGGCTTCAAACATCTCAAAACTAAAATAACATTATTCAATACCTTTGTCAGAAATACTCTAGAATACTGTAGTGTAGTATGGTACCCACTGTATAAAAAACACCAAGAGCGACTTGAATCGTTACAAAAGAGATTTGTACGTCACCTAGCATATACATCGTATAGGAGTAAACGCAAATATTCTTATATCGACAACCTAAAATTCTTTGAAATTGACTCATTAACCACTCGAAGGCAACTGATAGATCTCATTTTCCTTTATAAAACATTGCATGGTATAACCGACTGTCCACAGTTCCTACAAAGGTTTTCCTTTAATACACCGCATACATTCCCAAGACACTCCATCAATTTACTAAAAATTCCAACTATAAGAACCAATATTGGTTTAAATGCACCTGTATCAAGACTGAGTACTCTGTACAATAAATTGGGAAAGGAACTGGACATCTTCGGAAATTCGTTCTGCATTTTCAAGGAAAAAGCATTATTGTTGCTGAGAGACATAAATTTTACTTCCTAACAATTTACAAACAATAACTTTACTATGTTTCCGTTTTTGATAATGTATTTCCTATTCTTGTTACTGAACATTTTCATTCCACTGTATCATAATATTTCTATCATAATATTTCTACTGTATTAGCTACCTAGGATTATTTGTTATTATTTAAGTTTGTATTGTGTCTGTTTTTGTAGTGTTTTAATTTAGTATGTTTACCATGTAACGCATGCTGTGATAGCTTTTAAAGACCAATGTATCTACAAATTATTCACATATAGCGTCATTTCATGTGTGGTACATTGGCCACTAGCTGTCCTTTAATAAATAAATAAATAAATAAAAATAAAATAAATAAATAACTATAACCACGTATGTATTTTGGGGATATTTTGCGTTCGATTTTGAGCGCTGCTTTCATTCGAGACTGTGCGTCTTGGATTTTTATATGCCAATAACTTAGCCGCTATAAAGCTTTTACAGATGTTTAGTTCACTCTGTTACTTTTTAGCATTTTTGCACAGTCCTTATGATAAATGTAAATTAAAAGAGCCATAAAAATTCGTGGTCCGGTGAAGCTGTTAAGACCTTGATGGGTCAATAGCGTAGTCAGTTCGAAAAAAAAAGCCATAAAAATTGAAGAATTATCTATATAATATATAAAAAAAAGTAAGTGAAGTGAAACTTTCAAAGAAAGATAAAGTCTTTTATATAAACCAAACTATATTCTTTCACACGTTAAATCCTATAAACCTATTGCACTTGTCTCATTTTAATGTCACTTTGTTGTTTCATTAAATTTCAAACAATGGGGCTACAGAACCTTCCATTCAATAAAAATACAAAAAAAATACTAAATCTCGTAAAAGAAGTATTAATAATAAAATAACCTTATCCGGTAATTAAAAGGCAGTAACTTTCAAGATAATATATACTATCTTATCTATAGTAACTAATATGATATATGTTGTTACCATTAAACCAAGTACAACGTCAATCGACCAATTAAATTGTTCCCATTGAACATTGTGCTGTTTTTGTAACAAAAAAGAACAATAATTAGTACTTTTTCTTTAAATAATTCCCTTGAAATTCTCACAAAACGAAACAATACATATAAACTGTAATACGAATTACTTATTATATTAACAGTAAAGGGACAAGTAAAATTAATTTGTTCAAATGATATTTCAGTAATTCCCACAAAGGAGGAGTAACACAGGCCGCGGGACAAAAAGGTCCGAGGCTGGCAACACGACCGCTCCCGTTCCGAATTCTAAATATGAAATTTGAAATTAATGGCGAATTTGACAGGAGCTTTATTGTGGCGGCTAATTTAAATCTTATCAACCGAGCGATGACAGCGCCTTAATGGGATCGGTCCGGTTGTTTTAATGAAAATAATTCCATTCTTTTCGCTTTCGATGCTTTTTATCTGTATTTTATCATTTCCCTTTTGTTAAGACGACGAAAATAATTATTTATGGTTAACTTTCCTCTTAAACCGTAACCGAAGGGAGAGAGACGATCATAAATATTTGAAACGTTTAAAAGTTATTCCAATTAACAAAAGTTTATCATTTGCTTTAAAGTTATTTGAAGCAATCATGTCTCACTGGTAGCATGTTCGGACGTCACGTCACAACGTCGTTATGGAACCACCATATATATCCTCAGTAAATCGTTCGTCCTCCTTCTGTAATGGTGTTCGCACAGAGTGTGATATATTTTCAGGTTCTGTTACCTGTATTAAAAATAATCTTAAAACACTTAAATAACATAATTTTTGGGATTTTAGTTATCAGTTTTGTAGGTAGAGCCACGCTGACGCTACTACTGGTTTCAGCACGACTGGGTCGGCACGGCCGGAGTAGTACCACCCTACCCACAGAAAACCGACGTGAAGTAACAGTGCTTGCATTGTTGCGTTTCGTTCGGTCAGTGAGACCGCCGGATATCCTCCCCCCTCTCCCCTCTCCACTTCGCTTCTCCCAAACACAGGCTGGCAACGCACTTGCGACTCTTCTGGTGTTGCAAGTGTCTATGAACGGTGGTGATCACTTAAAATTAGGTGACCCACCTGTTCGTTTGCCTCCTACGATATAAAAAAAAATTAATTTATTTAGTTTTTGTACCGTCTAATATGTTTTTACTTATCTTGTGTGCATGCTGTGGCCACGTTTAGAAGTTCGCAATACTACGAAAATTTTCATGCGTTAAATTCATGGTATCACAGACACGCAATTATGTTTTTTATTTTATTTTTTGGCAACAAATCTTCTACACTAGTACTGTTATTGTCTAATAGTTATTGTCTTACAAGTATGTTATAATCATTTTAATGTTTTAAGAAGACTCTTTTGTTAGAACTTTCTAAGGAATTATTGTGGCATCTCAGAATTCATGCTTGTTTGAATCATTTTCTATCCAATTGACTTGTGGACAATAATCAATATGTATTGCGTAAAATACCGCCAACATTACAAAATATAGAGTCAAATAACACAAGATTATGAATAAAATATAAAAGCCACGTGACAGACTAGGATCCCGCCAAAAACTCGTTAATGTACTTTACAATATTTAAAATGACGTCACGATGTTTAAACAAGTGACAAATTGATAAAGCAAACTGAATTTTTAAGTCAAAGAGTTCCATTTTTAAACCTAATAAATTACTTTTTAAATATTCTTAATATAAGTAGCCAGTTCTGGATATTTTTTGTGACCTTATGTATAATAATCCATCTAGAATATATTCTCCAAATGACAATATAAACTGTATTAAAAATTCATTGCGTAGGTGAAAAGAACTAAGAAAAGACATACACATGATGCAGACGTAACAGTGTATATGGAGCCGCTTCAGTTGCGCAGGGACATAGCTTCACAGAGTGTGTTCTACCGTCTGTGTCACGGAGAGTGTTCCGAAGAGTTATTTAATCCCTTCCTCCCCTTTCGACAACCGAACCACACGTACTGGGCTTCGTAGCAACAGTTTTACGGTAATTTTATCCAGACACGAACAAAAAAATTCGCAACGTCATATCTTTGCCGTACCGTGAAGCTGTGGAACAATCTCCCGGCCAGTGTGTTCCCTCCTTCCTATGACATGGGGTCCTTCAAGCGCGACGCTAAGAGACACATGACAACGGCGATCGGCGATGGATAGTTTGTCTCTCGGTGGTTGCCATTGTTATTGGATTGCACTATGCTTACCATCAGGCATAGTGCAGTAACTTTGTCGAGATACAATAAAAAAAAACAGAGTGAAAATGAAAATTACTTTAGAATTGTATTTAAGGATTATCGCATATAAATGTTCCGTATAATTATAGACCTTTTAAATTAAATGTAGTATGAAAAAAATATTACCAATATATTATATTTTTTTATTATCAGAGCACTATACAGATCTATAGCAAAGGATGTCTCAGCCGTAATTTGTGGCGTCGACCGCCAATTATAAGGTTTAAAGTACAAATTAGAGAATACGGACCGAACATCTAATTATATCCTTCGGAGGAATGTTTTAAATGTGGGGTCTGATCTTACATTATGTTACAGTTTTAAACCACAACGAAATGTACTAATTACATAATAAATATTATATATAATATTATGTCATCCTGTAAGAATATCACTGTTGGGCCAAAGGTCTCTTCTCGAAGGTAGGTTAGCTCAAAACGTATTAGCGATCTCACACACCGAGAAATTTACAGTTCTATACTTTTGTAAATAAAAAAATACTACGTTTCGCCATCCTTTCTTTTTTTCTTCATCTCCCTTACTCTAATCACAATAATACTTATACCTTCGATCAATAATTACAATATTTACGTCATATTTACGTCTCGGTAAATAAGAGCTCACTTGAAACGTGAGTTTTATTTTGTTTAGTTTGTTTGAAACACAGCCAATATAAGAACGTTTCACAATGCCGCAGTGTATTCAAAAGATGCAAAATTAATACCCGAAAAAGCAATTTCACGGCCGGAGTATCTTACTTTTCCTAAATATATGTTAAATAAGTTATATTTTAAGCTTTAAACTAACAAATAATCTTATATTTTGAACAAAATTACCGATTTTGAACCTGTGGTACAAATGTTTGGTTCAAGGCTCGCCAACTACGCACTAACACACATAATAACGGGAAAAAGTACTTTATTCATTACGTGTTAAGGTTGAATTCACACTAAATGTTGTTTATGTTGTCTTTTCATTTGTAAGTGACGGGAGTAATTTATTGCTTTGCTCGTTTTATCGTAAGTATTAGATAATATTTTGAACATCCGTGACTTTATTACTAGGTGTCATGGTTGTAATTAGGTTGAACTTAAAACTGTTTGAAAACTTTCTTTCTCTCTTTCATGCATTGGAAGATATACCAGGTGAATATTTAGACAGTAGAAATGTTTATGAAGGACACACAGCACGCGATTCTCGTTAAAAGTAGGTTCTTAATATTTGACCTAATTATCTAAAAACATACAAAAATTATACTCAATCCTCTAAGCGTCTATGTTAAAGCACAGTGTCAATGACCGGTTGGGTGTATTGAAAGTGAAACCAACAAACTAATAAAGGATTTTTTTTTTAATTTTGAATAAACAAAAAGGTTTATTGTCCGTTTTATTATCAAAAGTTATTAACTCCGGGTCGCCGCTCGCAAGCTCTATCACCGGTCATTCAATCTAGATTTACTTAAGTTATTATCTATTAACTTTATCTAAGGTTCTCTTTGTTATCTATCAGTACTTGTTTTGATATTATTATTTTATATGTTAAATGTGACCATAAAGTGTCATATCCTACAATACTGCGAGTGTCTAACCTTTGGCGGTAGAATATATGCCTTTATTTCAAAAGATTTACTTACCAACTCGGCTAAAGTTAAAGTACACCATTTAAAGTCGTTACATGTTATTTACACCTATGGATTCATTAATTGTATGCTGTGTCGTGAAAAAAACATTTAAATAGAAACATGTCTCAAGTCCTCTTTTGCTAATAATATATAGACACTGTTCGCAACATTGTAGTAAATAAGAATATCAACATTGTTTTTAGGTAAACTTTTCGTCTGTGGAAATCCATAATAATGCAACATCTTCAAATAGCACCTTCCATCCTTTTAATTATCTATACTTATATAAAGATAAAACGCCTCAGTAACTTTTCCCCTCTGTTGTTTTTTTTTTATTTTAATTTGTTTGATAATAATAATAAGTTTTTTTTTAAATACCTATTTTTTAATACTTACCGACGAGCTATAGCCTAATCTTATCATATCAATAAGATTTTTTTATATCATAGGATGCAAACGAACAGGTGGGTCACCTGATGTTAAGCGATCACCACCGTCCATAGACACTTGCAACACCAAAAGAGTCGCAACGAAAGGGTAGGGGAGGTAGTCCGCCAGTGCTCTCACTAACCGAACGAAACGCAACAATGCAAGCACTGTTACTTCACGTCTGTTTTCTGTGGGTCGGGTGGTAATCCCCCGGACGAGCCGACCCATTCATGCTGAAACCAGTAATAGATTCAGCGTGGCTATACCCTACCACCTACAAAGATACATTTTTACGTTACATTTTTTCCCTAGCTTCGAACCTGTACATTTATAATTTCGCCATCAGAAGATGACAACATTATTACAATTGAAGATATTCATAAGACTGTTTGTTGTAAAATTCTGAACACACAACACATTGTGCGTATAAAATGATTTAAATTGCGTTGATTTATAAAATTCAAATTTACATTTAATAATTGCTTAATCATTTCGGAATAATTTCCAGTAATAAAATAACCAGATACATAAGACATACTAACTACCTGCTGCATAAATAATTCATTATTTAGTTTCGAGGTGGAAATGATTTCCGCTTACGCATTCCTATGTAAACATATATGTACAATTCATCACGCTACGTGCGACTGTCAATTTTTTAAACTAATTTTTGCGATTTGTACAGATTTATAAAAAAGGTCATAACTTACCGACACTTTTGAGACTTCATTCAATCTTCGTCCTATAATTTCAAGAAATTTATAACTACAAACCGTCCGCAGCTTGACTTAAGAGCTAGACATATACAATCGCAGGATTCTCTGTAAAAAATTTGAAAATGAGCTATTCGGTGCTATATTATTTTTATGTATAAAGTTTAGGTAATGTTTTCAATGTAAGCACCCGAAAACTCCTATGTACGATTTTTTTTAAATATACCGACTTTTTCACTACTATATCTTTATATATAAATTTCTTCTGTACGTGTATATATCACTGAACTTCTCCTAAACGGTTGGACCAATTTTGATGAAATTTTTTGTGCGTGTTCGAGTGGATCCGAGAATGCTTTATATTACAAGAGGACGCGGTACGTGGCGCTGCGGTTGAATTTTAGATTTTTTTATCATCAAGGCAGGACAACGTCCACCATGACCGCTAACATAAGTATAAAATACATCATACTAATATTATAATGCTGGAGGGGTTGTTGGTTTGGTTGAACGCGTTAATCTCAAGAACTACAAGCCCGATTTGAAAAATTATTGCAGTGTTAGATAGCTCATTTATCGAGGAAGAATATATATAATCACGGTAAGACCAATAGAAGTGGAGCATCAATTAAAAATGTTTCAAAATCGGGATATACACTCTTTCAGAGGTTCCGATGCGTGTTAGCGTTATAGCAAAGTAGCTATTTCACGTGGACGAAGCAGCTAACTGAAGATAGCTATTTATCTATAAAAGATATAATAAATAAATATATATAAATAGATTATGTATGTTTACATATGTTTGTATGTAATTAGAATGAATCTCTTCGGTCAATTTGGCGGCCATTTTGTTTTATTTACCGCGCTTACGTCTAAATAACTCAGTGATTATAGCAACGTATAAAAATAACTTAATTATGTCGACAATATATTATATCTATATAATAAAAGATTTAATACATATAGCTCGTTAATGTATAGCTTAAATCTTTATTACTTGCTTATATAGTGTACGTGAGCACAGAGGGTGGTATATAGTAAGTTAAAGTTCCAGGTATGTTCCTGGTGGTAAATCCCATCCCATTCGTTACACTGTTAGTATTCACATATCTAATGTACACGTTACATGTTACAGTAGATGGAGTGTATGTCATACTTACAAATAGTTTTTAAAAAAGCATTTCTGTAATCTACACACCTACTCACAAATTTACATTTCGTTAATACAGTTTTAAAAGGCGCGTGCGGAGCCGCGGGTCTCAGCTAGGTAATATTATAAAGTTGAAGAGTCTGTTTGGTTGAACGCGGTAATCTCCAGGAACTACTGGATCCGATTTGAAGAATTCTTTCAGTGTTTGATAGCTCATTTATCGAGGAAAACTATAGGTTATATATCGCTAAGGCCAATAGGAGCGGAGGACCAATGAAGAATGTTTTAAAATCTGTTTTTTCCCCTTCTGCGCTTCCACTGCGTGCGCTGCATACAGTAACTATTCCAGGCGGACGAAGTCGCGGGCAGAAACTGGTTAGGTATATCTTTAAGGTTAACAAGTTAGAATACCGTTTGAATGATCATCGAGATAGTTAGTTTTATTTTTCCAAACTTGTCATTTTCGCATAGATATCATATGGAATTGGCAAATATAAAGGGAGAGAGGGGTGATCGCAATTTGATACGATTCAGTACTCACTCCTTTGTCGTGTTGCATGAGCATAATATTAAGTCACCAAGATTTGTTGGTCCTGATATAGATACAAGTAAGAGAGTCGTGGTAATTTCAAAGTCCGTTAAATGTCTTAAGATTACCTATCAGATGCTTGACAAAATTATCGAACGATTTTTTTTTTATGTCAAAGAGCGGCAAACGAACAGGTGGGTCACCTGATGTTAAGTGATCACCACCGTCCATAGACACTAGAAACACCAGGGGAGTCGCCAGAGGGAAAGGGAAAAGGGGAAGGGAAAGGGGGAAAGGAGGCGGGCATCCGGCGCTCTCACTGACCGAACGAAACGCAACAATGCAAGCACTGTTACTTCACGTCGGTGTTTTTATTGCAGACTCCTTCTCCATCAAGCCCAAAAAATCGAGATCGTTAGTTAAATGCTTACGACACCCAAGCCAACGTCACCTGCACGTGGTGCACCCTGCTGAATAACGAACGAGGCAATGGCGAAAGCGGCGTGGTACGGTTTTAAAGCCTGTCTGAGTCGCAACCACCATGTATATGGCGAAAAAGCCCGTCATAGTGATTCAATTCTGCGGATCGCGTTTCGGTATCAGCCTGTGCGTATCCAGCTTTTCGCAAGCCGGCATGACAGCGGCGACCGGCGATGGGTAATGTGTTACTCGGTGCTCGCCATTGTTTTTCGATTGTACTGTGCTTACCATTTACTTACAAAAAATAAAAAAACAGAAGTTTACATGGAGAAAATTTATATACTATTTATTCATTTCACTATAACTCGCTACTATGTGGTGCTTCCGAGCCTTGCGACCGATTGTGGTAATTAGTATATTCAATTATTTTAAATATGGAGAACATATGCGTATAACAATTTACCCATATATCTCAATGATTTATTAAAACATGTTTATTAGGTACATGGAATAATAACAAAGGCGTAAGGAGTCGCGATTACATTAAAAAATAACTATAATAGCGGCACGCTACGACAGCCGTTTTGACGTTTGTCCGCTCATGACATCACTACATAGTATAAAACAAAGTCGCTTTCTCTGCCCCTATATCCCTATGTATGCTTAAATCTTTAAAACTACGCAACGGATTTTGATGCGTTTTTTTTTAATAGATAGAGTGATTGAAGAGGAAGGTTTATATGTATAATAACATCCATTAAATAGTGGAGAAATACTGTTATTTTTGAGGTTTCTAATGTGATGTCGTAAATAATTACATAACCGATTCGATGCAGACAAAGTTGCACGGGTCAGCTAGTTTCGTATAAATTAATAACCACGTTTGAAGGAGAAAATTGCTGTTCTTTAGTGTATATAGATAGTGCTGTGCTAGTTTTTAGTTAGTACAAAAATTAATCCAACATATAATTTTGGGACACAAAATTAATTTAGTATCTACATATTTGTAAGTGTGTAACTATATATCTATCTAATTACTACTTTATCTAGCTCTACAATATGGTCCCGCGAACAAACAAAGGATGCCGTGTCTCTCGGTGGTCGCTGTTGTTTTTGGATTGTATTATGCTTACCATTATGCATAGTCCAATCACTTTGCCGCACTTTGCTACAATAAAAAATAAACTTTTCGCGATTTTACTAACAACAACCAGCACAGTTTGACAGAATCAGTGTTCTTCTTAAAACACAATTCGGCATTTATATCCTTCAAAATTCGAACTTACAACGCTGACAATAAAAACATCTTGACAAATTATCTACCTAAGCCTTCCACATAAATAACTTTATCTACCGGAGAAAACCGCTTGAAAATTCAAGCAGTAGCTTTTGAGTTTACCGCGAATAGACAGACAGACGCGGACGACTTTGTTTTATACTATATAATGATATATTTATATCCTATTTATGTAGTTGTGTATATAGGATTGCCGGTTAGTAAAACTACCACACTTCTAGCGAACTCGAGTGAATCGATAATCCAAACCAAAACATAATTTGAATATATATTTTTTCGAAATTAAATCAACATTTCACGTCACAATTGTAATCTGTCAGAATGGCAATCATAGCGTGCCGCTACTATAGCCACATCTCAAAGAATACAACGACGATACATAAATCCACAACATATATATCCACAACACATAAAATTCGAATGGTAAGTAATATCTCTTACCTATAATAAATAAATCATAGTTCAACTTAATACATTAATTATAAAGAGCGTTGTTTTATTAATGGAACAAGAAATAAACGAACAAATAGTCATACCTCACGATGGCACTGCATATACAAGTTCATCCCGTAATTATGTAAGTATATCTATCTATACTAAGGCAAACATATCACAGTACGCACAGAACGTATATTGTATCACAACGGAGTAAATATATTACGTACAACGGAAGTAAATCCAGTACACAATGTATAACATCGCAATCGATTCGGCAAACGCCCGAGGCGGCGCGCGTAGATCACACAATCACGCGTTCGATATGTAATAATAATCGACCATCCCGCGGGCTTATCTGCAAACGACTGCGGGCGAAAAGGTTTTCGCTGGGGGCGAAAAGCCGTTCGTAGCTCGAGGCTCCGCCCCGGGCGCGCTATTGGCTAAAAAGTGGTAGCGGGCATCCGGCGCGCCACCCCATTGGCTACCCGGTAGCCCCCAGTGGGGGTACCGTGTCGCATCCATGGACAATATTTTGACGTTTTTTAACAGCGTAGTGGCATTTCTCGTCGTGCCGATTAATTGTAATTCTCCATGGCTATTGTAGGGTTAAGTGAGCAGTTACATTCGTCGATCGCGTTCGATGTTTGAATAGATTGTTTGATGTGGAGACTTCGTTGGATAAGGTTTGCGCAAGCGCACCGTTTTTTGGTAAACACTTTTTTTGTTCATTCTTTGTATAGTGCCAGGATGTTTAAATTTTTACCTTTTGTGTCTTTTCATAAGCGAAAAACCTGTTTGTCTACTTTGGTACAACTGGTTTTGTATCAACTATCTAACAAATACTACTTTTGTTAAAAAGTAAACTATTTAAAAGATTTTTTTACTAAGACGTATAACATATTAAACTTTTAAAATTGAACTTATCTAGTTTTGGAAGTAAAACTCCTTTAGGCACGACTAGAAGGTAACTAACTGGACGACAATGCAACAGAAGTCCGTTACGACAATATGACGTCCCGTTTCTATAACATCCGGTATTTAAATATTTTTGACTTTTTCAATAAATAATAGTTTATAAATAAATCAATATAATAAAAAATGTTACATTGAAAATTGAATAACAAGAAAAATCATACAATAGAATTAATTATGTATATATGGACGCGCGACCGTGCTGCAATCTGGTTTCAATATAAGTAAATAACAAATTAAATCAAAGCTTCATTATCTGTAGTGCCATCTATCAGGTAATTCGGAACTTAAATAACACAGGAAATATTACTGGCAACTCTTTGTTATATGGTAAATAAAATATAGAAAAGTATTAACAGATTACTATGATAAGTAACGCATTAAATTAATTATGATTCAATAGAAGTTTTGGTTACGTGTGATCATTATCGAAGTTTTATGTCAATCGGGTGTGATGGTTTCACGCACTCATTTTGTTTGAAGTTATACTTCTTTTGGCGCGTTAGGGAAAAATGATGAGTGTAAATTTTTACGATGCGCGCGGACACCGTCACGAAAAACCGACACCCTGAAGTTAGCTATAATCAACTTTTTCTATTATTAGTGTCGTTTTTTCTACAAACGTAAAATACGGCGAATGATAACATTTTTGAAAAGATTTTTATCTTGTTACGCCAAAGAATTATAACTTCTAACGCGTGTACATAAGTACACTCACAGTTTTTTTAAATTTTTGGTACATTATTTATACCGAATTGAGACGTTTGATTTACATTAAACTTATTAATTTAATCCAGCCCTAAAGACAATAACAAATTACAGTGCATTCAGATATTTCAGTGGTTACGATTATTTTTAGATTGAACTACCGTATTTATCGTTCAATAAATCGCGGTTTTGTGTGTCTTTTTAAACATTAAATTGTTTTAAGTTTTATGAAGTGCTTTTAATATTTACAGGTGTTAGAGAATGGTGATTCTATTGCCAGGTACATACAATAGCAAATCCTAACACCATTCATTAGAGATTTAAAGTTGTTATGAGTAACACAAAGCCGACGGACATCGTTTACCACGTTTTAAACAGATATCATTTCCATTATATATCCGTTTCTTTCGTACAACTATGCAGATATTTTACCACATTTTAGTGAAAACTTTATCATGACTAATACAGTAGTTAATTTAGTTATTGAATACGGGACGGAATATTAAGAGATGGGTACAAAAATAAAATTCAAATTTCTATTTATCTACTAATAGTCGACCGCAAGTTCGTCTGTTTCTATCCTTATAAAATAACTAACCTCTGCCCGCGAATTTGTCCGCGTGGAATAGTTATTTTGAGCTAACGCTAAACGCAGCATAAGTTCTCAGTAGGAAAAAACACCGCGATTTTGAAACATTCTTTATTGGTGCTCCACTCCTCTTGGTATTAGTGTGATGATATGCCTATATATAACCTTCCTCGATAAATGAGCTATAGAACACTGAACGAATTTTTCAAATCGGACCAGTAGTTCCTGAGATTACCCCCTACAACGTCACAAACCTTTTTATAATATTAGTATAGAAGTATAAATTAGCTGTTTGTGACTTCATTCGGATTGATGTAATGAAATGACCTTTCTGAATGAAAGGCTCTCTGTGTTCTTACTGTATACCTGAAAGTGTGACAAACAAACTCACATTCTCATTTATAATATATGATAAAGAAGAATATATCGTGAAAAGATAAACCAGCTCGAGTTTCTTGTCGGTTCTTCTCGATGACTGGGTTGTTTTCCGAACCGGTAGTAGTTTTAACGATCATAAACTCTGCTCAGGGCCTAAATTAGAAGAAGTATTTTTGATTTTTATGAACTAGCTGTGTCCGCGTCTGCGTGGAAGTTTATGTAAGAAACGGTGATTAATAAAGTCATCTGAATGTATTAAGTCCATTCTTTATCTACTTTTCTCTAGTACTTACGCCGCGTCGTTATTAAAACCACAATAACTTTTGATAGAGTGGACCGATTTTAATGAAACAAACACTATGTTACTACCGAGGATATGTTTTACAATTTGAGGGCTGTAAACCCAGTACTTTAGCAGTGATACGTGTTCATAGAAACAGACAGACAAACATACATTTCTAAAAATGATTGAAATGTATTCTATTTCTTATTCCTAGACACCGGCAACAATTTTTTTCACGAAAATCTAAAAAGGACAGACACATTACATTCTTATCTTTATATATAAATTTCTACAGTGGTACAACAAAATAATCCCAAGGAGGGTTGATGTCAGGCAGGCGGCCGATCGTAAAAATTAAGCCAAATCATATACCACAACATGAGAAACATGTTGTACCGACCCTACTTATGTGGGATAAGGGTAAGAAGATATATAAATTTCTTCAGTGCGTGTGTATGTCACTGAACTCCTCCTAAACACGGCTGGACCGATTTTAATAAAACTTTGTGTATGTGTTCCAGTGGATCCGAGAATGGTTTAGATTCACAATTGGACCCGGTAGGTGGCGTTGCGGTTAACTTTTAGATTTTTTTTTATTATCAAGGCAGGACAACGTCCGCCAGGTCCGCTAGTATATATATATATAGATATTACAATTATTACGAACTATTCTTTCAACATAATGCCAACTGACTAATTGTTGAGTTGTGCGGTTTAGAAAATTCTATTTTGGTGTTGCGGTTACAATTTTCAACTTAACCTTAAGATAATGAAT
Organism: Antheraea pernyi; assembly: GCA_015888305.1. Lineage (NCBI taxonomy): Eukaryota > Metazoa > Arthropoda > Insecta > Lepidoptera > Saturniidae > Antheraea > Antheraea pernyi. The sequence continues at coordinate 768,737 of MU158842.1, read as the reverse complement.
AATTGGGAATAATTAACTTCAAAGCCATATTTTGAACATTTAAATAAAGTACTACCACAATGCTATAATGTATAAAAATATTTTCTGTCCTTGAAACATCAAGTTTATTGTAAAGTTTAAGTGTTGTTTGGCGTATTGCCGCTGAGTCAACTAGCATAGGACATAATGTATTGAGTTTTACCATATAACACGTTGTAATGTTCGACCTCTACTCGGCACATCTCTACTTGAAACATATGGGAAAATTCGACCTCCATGATCAAATTGGGTAGTTGCTACAAGCAAGTTCGAAATATATAAAAAAATTATTTGTACCGAATTACAGCTGTTAATCTTGAAATGTAACCGGTCTCCACGATAGCCAAAGTTTTATATGGAACGAACATGGGAAAACCCTTTTGAAATTATTTATTTATGGATTTTTTTAAGTCATGTACTAGTGGGAGTGAGAGATTATATCGACACACCACGGTAAAATGGAAAAAGCATGGAATTTAAACTTTGATTTTAACCTGGAATAACTTTTGAACCAGTCAAGTTAGCAAAAAATTACAAGAGTCCTCTTTTATAGAGCGTTAAGTTTGCTATAAGAATATTCATGTGTCGATATAATCCGATTATTAGTTCACGATATAAAAAAATCCGAAGTAATAACAAAGTTACTATCCCCATGTTATTTCCATTTAAAACATTGGCTGTCGCGGAGAAAGGGTTAATTTTAAAATTAAGACTTGCAATTTGGCACCAATTTCTTATATGTAATTGTAATCTATTCAGAACTAGTCTGAAAAAAATTATGACGTACTCTAAATAAGTACCATTTTAATATATATATATATGCTTTTTTATATTATAACGGGCAAACGAACTGGCCGGTCACCTGATGATGAGTGATCACCGCAGTCCATAGACACTAGCAACACCAAGGGTGTTGCACGGGCATTGCCAGCCTGTGTATGGGGTAGGGGTAAGGAGAAGAAGAAGAAGAAGGAGAAAGGGGTAGGGAACGCAACAATGTAAGCACTATTACTTCACGTGGGTATTTCTGTGGGTCGGGCGAGCAGACCCATTCATGCTAAAACCAGTAATAGATTCAGCGTGGCTCTACCACCTATAAAACCTGCTTGCTTAACATCTTAAACCTCATTTAACATCAGGTGAGTTTATGGCCAAACGCTAAAAAACGTTTTTGAAGTGAAAATTTCTTGAGGCGAAAACTTCTTGAGGCGCGTTGAACGGTATTTTTGGCAGGAGTTAATAAGATAATTATTGCAACGAGTGCCAATAGATATGAAAACCACACTGATGTTAATCATTTCAATAAAAAAAAAAACGAAAATTTAAATATCTTTTTTTTTATTATAGGAGGCAAACGAACAGACGGGCCCCCTGATGGTAAGTGACCACTGCTGTCCATAGACACTAGCAACACCAGGGGAGTCGCAAGTGCGTCGCCAGCCTGTGTTTGGGGGGGAGGGGGAGGAGGAGATGGGCCTCCGGCGCTCTCACTGACCGAGTGAAACGCAACAATGCAAGCACTGTTACTTCATTTCGGTTTTCTATAAAAGGGTGTTACTACCCCGAACGAGCCGACCCATTCATGCTGAAACCAGTAGTAGCTTCAGCGTGGCTCTACCACCTATATCGTCATTCGCACTATAATTAATTTAAAAATTCAAAAGACAACACAGTTATTTCATTATTTGAGTTTTCACTTCTATCAGCAGTCCTTATGACTTCGATATTTTTTTAATATTAAGTCCTTGTGGCAGTTCTGAAAAGAGTTGAAAACATATGTTCAACTAGGGTAAAAGCCGGATAGTTGCCCCACTTTTCGAAAAAGCTTTATTTAAAAAAAATATGAACTTGCTGAAAATTATTTAGTATGTATCTCAAAACATAGTTCTTTTATCGTCTATAATAGCCTATTTTTGTATACATAATTAACAATGGTTTTGAATAAATACTGTTTTATTTCACCTCTCAGAAAAGGGATAGTTGCCTACTATGGCGGATAGTAGCCTAGCGAGGAAAATGCTTGGGGGGATACTTGCCTCGTGCGGGGATAGTAACCTCGGTATGATTTTTATTTTGGATAGATAGAAATTTATATCAATTAAAGTAATCTTTATTATTTATTTAACAGTCTTTATAATTTACTGAGATCTTAGATTAAGTACAACTTGAAATATTAATTAACATTATTAAATAGTTGTCAGTGTTAATGATTTAAATAATAAAAATATTATTCAAACTTGAAGTTATGGAGTTATTATAAAATAAGCATTTCTCTTAAGAATACAATAATTTGGTAATCAACTTTGGTATTAACATCAATTTTTACCAGAAAGTAAGGTTTCTAACTTTCTACATCTCATATAATAGTTTTTGAATGTTGAACATGTTTCATGCAACCACATCCGACACATTTCACATTGAATCCAATCTGATTTTGATTTAGTCGAATTGTAATGCTCAAAACATTCTACGCAATAATTATCAATTGAAACTTCTTTAGTCGTATCTACTATTGAATTAGCATTTTGCCTTTTTTTGAGTATCTTTTATTGATTTTTCGTCCTTGTTTCTTCTTTAAATCAAAAATATACCTTGAGTTAGCAGTTGTTGATTACTCTTTTCATAGCGTCTTCTTAAGGTTCGAAAGGATATTCTGTATTTTCGACAAATTTCATTGATACCATTTTTTTTGTCTCAATTCTACCAAGCCAAGTGTTAAGCTATCTTCTACCCAGTTGATGTTGCGTGGCACCACGTCTAGTTTTCGTTTATATTTGAGAGGCATTTTGCTTATCTAGAATAAATATATAAGTTAAATATATATTTATTTTATTTACAACATGTTAGAGTTACAGTTAATTCGAAAAAAACAAAAAAAAAATAAAATTCGTCTTTGTTTCTTAAAAAAATTTTAGTCACTCTAAGGGCAACTATCCGTAAAAGTAAGTAGGGCGACTATCCTTTCTGATGCGGATACTTGCCCTTTTTATTTGTGAAATAAATCAAAATTATTTAGCAATAAAACATAATAAACAATGTAATTTAAACTCTAATGCATGCAAAGAAACAAAAAGTTGACTGAAACCACGGTCCGTAATAAAAATATTCAATGGAAATTACTTACCAATATAATTATAACGCCCGTCAAAGTTTCGCCGCGGAAGATTTTTGCTTACGCGGATTAAACACGTGCGCCTATTCCGATGTTTTACACAGCATTAAGGTCTACGGGGGGGTCACTACTTATTGTAGTAAAGCGCCAACACAACATATATTCCTAACATAGTGTATTAAACACCGGGGCATGTATCCGTCCGAGGCAAGTATCCGGCTTTTACCCTATGTATTCACGCCCCGAGGTGCGAGACATTCGGTCGACGCGGTGCGGGCACAACCACTCTCGATTTTTTGTTATCCCATATTTTTAGTAAATTAACGTATGTTGTTTGTAGTACGGTAAACAAAGATGTATTTATTAATTTGATAACGTAGATTTATTCTTTATTTTACTTAATACTTGCTATCAATATAAAAAAGTATTGATTTCATGTAATAACAGTGCGAACTCTTTATAGCGTTCTTGGTTATAACGAAATCTCTTTATAATGAATAAAATGCTCGGTCCCATAAGATTCGTTATAAAGATTTTACACTATATGTAAATAGTTATAAGAAATTCAAAAATGATGGGTAAGTCAGTCGTAATAGACAAATATCCCGCGTTGTTGTGAATTCAAAAAGCAATCAAAATTTTGGAGCATATAATAAGACAAATTAAGAAAAAAAGGTGGACGAGAAGTTTGACTGGTGAAATATCAACTAGAGCCTACAAAAGGTTCGAAAGTACAAATGAATGTGTATAAACGAATTTTATGCAATTCACGTACTAAATCATTTTTATTTACACTATGATTTCAGGGTGACACAAATCCATCGTGAGGAAAAATTTAACTTGGCAAAATATTATAGTTTTTTTTTTTTCGAATTCGTAGTTTTACGTTATGCGCGCATAACGGTAGACCACTAACCTGCCTATCCGACGTTATCCTTCCCTGACAATATTTAGAAAATCCTGGAACCAGATCGCAACGCCACCTAACGGGTCCAATTGTCAAATGTTCGTTATTCAGCAGGGTGCACCACGTGCAGGTGAGGTTGGCTTGGATGTCTCAAGTCTTAGATGTTAGTCGACAGCCCTTACACCCCAATCTTATATATATATATAGCGAAAGCGGGGTGGTAGGGTTTTATAGCCTGACTGGGTCGCAACCACCATGTATATAGCGAAAAAGCCCGTCATAGTGTTTCGCTTCTGCGGGTCGCGTTTCGGGATCAGCCTGTGCATATCCAGCTTTTCGCAGGCCGGCATGACAGCGGCGACCGGCGATGGATAGTGTGTCACTCGAATGCTGTGCTACAATAAAAAACTTTAAAAAAATATATTTTCCGTCCAAACAAATGAAGTTATTAATAAAAAATCTCGGATTCGAATCAAATAAATGAGCATTAACTTCTGAGAAAAAAACAACATATTTGCCGCAACACATTAGCGCTCCATTAATGTCGGATTCACCACGGTGACCCGACCCCGGGAGGTCATTAATTAAAAATTACCGAAATGTCAGATGCGGAAGTTGATAAATCCATTTTTTATGTACGTTAATATAATTTATAATTATATTACCTTTGTTTTCGACGATCGGTCACGCTCAAATTTTTCGCCATAATTATTCCGAAAATGGAGTTTTTGTTTCTTACAGTAGAATGCGTTCGCGTCTTTTTTATGTCATAGGAGGCAAACGACCATCGCACTGCTCGTCGTCGGCAGGGAATTAATCCCCATACATTGGAACCGAAATGGTCTCGGACGGTCCGGTTTCTAAGGGGTTTCCTTCCATGAGCGATCCGGTTGTGGAATGAGCTTCCTGCTG
>MU158842.1:642951-763765 GCA_015888305.1 Antheraea pernyi | reverse complement strand
CCTGCTGAAAATTTTCCTAGAGAATTCAGTATGGGGTGCTTCAAGGGGAAAATAAATAGGTTACTTAAGGGTCGGCAACGCGCATGTAACGCTTCTGATGTTACAGGCGTCCATAGGCTGCGGTGACCGCTTTTCATCAGGCGGCCCGCATGCTTATTTGCTACCAACGTAGTATAAAGCGTAGTATATAGTATAGCTGATGGCGGTCTAATCCATCTAATTTAATAACTCCCCTGTAATTCAAGCTAAACTTACTATGGTAGAAGAGACTTTTGTTTCCGATGCTATGGGGGTAATTACTGCTGGGCAATGTGAGATGCCTTTAATTGGCGCCAATCGGGGACCAAAATGGAAGGCAGCCAACTTACTGCATCCTGACTATCACCGATCGTACCGGGCAACCGGTCCATCGGGACCTGATAGAACTGGACGAGAGAGTGGGTTTGCATGAGCGCAACTGCTTAACCACTTAAATCAATTCACGCGCAGATGAACCTTGGCACGATTTCGGATTCCGAGCATAAGCCCTATGGCGATGGAGTAGTGGTGGTGGGATTTCGGGTCACGGTGTGCCTGACTCCTAGCTGTTGCTCTGCACATAGGCGGTCAGATGAGAGTGGTCGCTCTTGGAATTGACTGAGACGGGATTTCGAGTTCGGCAGCACATCTGATGTCTAAGCAGCCCTATTTAGGATCACTCTGCTTACCCCTGCACAGGGGAGGGGCCTAGAAAAGGTGGCCTAAACATAGTCCGTCTCACTCTTCACCCAGATGGTTAACCGCGACCTTCTGGCACCGATCTTTTGCGGTCGAAAAATAAATAAGGAAAAAACGTTTTCGAAAACATGCTTAAACTTTGCGACGTGGAATGTTCGTACCCTCTTGGATAATCCTAACAACTTATGTCCCGAGCGAAAAACTGCTCTTATTGCAAGGGAATTGTTTAAATATAAAATTGATGTAGCTGCTTTAAGCGAGACCCACCTAGCAGACAGCGGGGAGCTCTGCGAGGACCGTGGGGGCTACACGTACTACTGGTTTGGAAAACCCGCAGGTGATAAAGCAAGTAGTGGCGTCGGCTTCGCCATCAAAACTAGTATGGCTAGATCACTTGCTGAGAAACCTAAGGGTATAAATGATAGGATAATGACTCTTAGACTTCACACACATAACAACAGATATCTCCACTTAATAAGTGTATATGCTCCCACTATGTCTTATGGCGAGGAGGATAAGTTAAAGTTTTACGATGATTTACGAAATGTCTTACAGAATATACCATCTAACGATAAGATCATTCTCATGGGTGACTTCAACGCTCGCGTTGGTTCTGAAAGTAACATCTGGAAACAAGCTCTGGGGCGACATGGGATTGGTAAATGCAATTCTAATGGCGAATTACTTCTGTCTTTGTGTATAGAGTTCGGCCTCTGTGTTACTAACACTTTTTTCCGTTTAGCCGATAAGCTTAAAACGTCCTGGATGCACCCACGCTCTAAACATTGGCATCTTATTGATTACGTCATCGTACGCAAAACGGACCTCAGAGATGTACTTATTACGAGAGCAATGCGAGGCGCGAATGGTTGGACTGATCATCGTCTGATAAGATCAAAAATACGCTTTTGCTACAAACCTCCTCATCGTGCAGAACATAAAATGCCAACCCGACTGGCCCATTCCAAACTTGCTACCTCTGAGCGACTCCAACAACAATTTAACTCTGATTTTGCTACAGTCTCAGTTGACATAACGGCTCCGATTAATGAGCACTGGCGCTGCTTAGCACAATCGCTTCACGAAATTGCTGGACGTACGGTCGGAAAACCAGAGAAGAAAAATCAGGACTGGTTTGATGACACTGATACCGCAGTTATGAAGCTCATTAGCAAGTCAAGATGCCTGCTACAAAATTCATCGAGTGTTCCACAAAGAAGAACCATACAACGAGAACTTAAGTCAAAGGTTCGTGAACTTAAAAATCGGTGGTGGACGGCGAAAGCTATAGAATTACAACACCTAGCAGACACCAAACAACATGGGAAATTCTATGAGAGTCTTAGGACGATCTTTGGCCCTCGGCATAATAAAATCGTACCGATGTACTCCAGAGATAAGCTAAGACGACTGACAGGGCATAACGAAGTGTTGGATCGCTGGGCTGAACACTTCAGTGAGATATTAAACCCAGCAACTCACTCCGTGGATTTAACATATATCGGGTCCCTCCAAACTTTGCCCACATCCACGAAGTTTGATGACCCACCATCCTTTGACGAATATCTTCGAGCGATTAGACGCCTCAAAAATGGAAAGGCTGCAGGTTTTGACAGTTTGCCAGCTGAAATATACAAATATGGTGGCTCCAATGTTCAGAATAGTCTTTTTGAACTAATTTTGCAGATATGGCAGTATGAAGAAGTACCCCAAGACTGGAAAGATGCTTCTATTTGCAAAATTTACAAAGGTAAGGGAGACTCATCTGACTGCGGGTCTTACAGAGGCATAGCTATACTCAGTGCGGCTGGTAAGATCTTGGCCCATATTCTCAACTCTCGGCTGAGTGAGCTGGCCGAGCGTATTTTGCCAGAAACTCAGTATGGTTTTCGCCCAAATAGAGGGACCGTGGACGCTATATTTGTGGTAAAACAACTTCAAGAAAAGAGCATAGAACAACGACGCCCACTATACATGTGTTTTATCGATCTAGAAAAAGCATTCGACAGAGTTCCCAGATGTGCTCTTTGGAACGTACTTGAGAAAATTGGTTGTCCTCCAAAGTTCATAAACCTTATACGCCAATTCCATGAGGGCATGACGGTTAGGGTGCAACATGATAACGATTATACGGACCTCTTTTCGGTTACTAGTGGCGTTAAGCAGGGATGCGTCATGGCCCCTACCCTCTTTGCCGTCTATTTTGCCGCTGTAGTGAGGGACGCATCTATGGGTTGTGCTGAACAAATTACACTGCATGTTAGGACAGATAAGAGCGTCTTTGATTTAAGTCGTTTCAGATCCAAACGCATGGTGCATGACGTATCCGTCTTTGACGTCCTATACGCAGATGACGTTTGTTTGATGGCAGAAGACCCTGTTACTATGCAGTATTTTTTGGATCGCCTACATCATTCCTGTACCAAGTTTGGTTTAGTCATAAGCGCCTCTAAAACCCAGGTATTAAAGCAACCACCATGTGGCGACATAGTAGGCTCATCACCGATAATCTTGGAAGGTAAGATTCTCGATGAAGTACCATCATTTCGATACCTAGGCAGTTATATTCGTTGCGATAACCGTCTAGAGACTGAAATCTCGTCAAGGATATCGAAAGCGGCTTGGTCCTTCGGAAAACTACGGGCCAGAGTTTGGGATTCTCACGATCTGAAACTACACACTAAAATCGCTGTGTATAAAGCTATTGTACTTCCCATACTGCTTTATGCCTCTGAGACATGGTGCCTCTATAGAAGCGACATAAGGAAACTTGATGTGTTTCACATGAGATGCTTACGATCGATACTTCGTGTGAAATGGCAGGACCATATACCCAACTCTGAAATCCTACGGCGGAGTGGGCTCAGCGGAATAGAGTCGCTACTTATTGCACGCCAGCTGGGATGGTGCGGTCACATTGTACGTATGAATGACTCCAGGTTGCCTAAGTCAGTGTTTTATTCACAGCTGAAACATGGAAAGCGCAAGCCTGGGGGCCAATACCTCCGCTACAGAGATGTGATCAAGCGCCATCTCACCGCGTGTAATATACCTTCACACAGGTGGGAAGCGCTTGCGCAACAGAGATCAGAATGGCGCAACTCTGTTAAAAAGGCAGTAGAAACTTTCGAGGAACATCGACTACACAATCTCGATGCAAAACGCCTCTCCGCAAAGAACCGCCCCAAGCCTTCCTATTTTTACGCCCTAAATTGCTTCGGTCAGTTACACTGTGCGCCTTGTAACCGTACCTTTAAAACAAAATCTGGTTTCGCGAGTCACATTCGCTCTCATTCACGAAATTAACAAGGTTCGCTGTTGACGGACACGTCAAGGAGGACATCATCATCATCAGTATAAAAAAAAAAGAACATGTGGGTCAGCTCAATTTAGTAGGTGGTAGAGCCACACTGAAGCTATTACTGGTTTCAGCATGAATGGGTCGGCTCACTCGGGGTAGTACCACCCTCTCACAGAAAACCGACGTGAAGTAACAGTGCTTGCATTGTTGCGTTTCATTCGGTCAGTGAGAACGCCGGAGGCCCACTTCCCTACCCCCTTTCCCGTCCACTCTCCCCCTTCCCCCGCCCCTCCCCTCAAACTGGCTCCCCTAACTCCCCTCAGGCTGTCAACGCACTTGCGACTCCTCTGGTGTTGCAAGTGTCTATGGACGGTGGTGATCACTTAACATCAGGTGACCCACCTATTCGTTTGTCTCCTATAATATAAAAAAAAGTGGACACTACCGCCCATAGACATTAACAACACCAGGAGAGTCGCAAGTGCGTTTCCAGCCTGTGTTTGGGGTCATGGGGAAGGAAGAGGTGAAAAGGGGAAAGGGAAGGTTTGTATCTCTAGCGCTCTCATTGAGCGAACGAAACGAATTTTTTTTTAATTTAGGCCACCAAAAGATATTTACTATTTAATGCAATAATCATTGCTCGGCCTTCTTTGATAAGATTTTGTGTATGTAATTTTCTTAAAATTTAAGAATAACCAAGTCTATATACCTGTGTGACTTAACTCAGTTTAAGAGTTCAAAATAGAAATTCTGGAGATTTATTTCTAGTACAATAATAAAATTAGTGGAATCTAGAGGAATGAATAATCTTAATCTTCGTCTAATGAACGTAAAGTATTCTTTAATAAAAAAAACTGTAGCTAGAGTCGTCAGGAGACGGAATAACTACGAAATTATCTCGAATATTTTCTCAGTATGTATAATTTTAGAACTATTTCAAACATTTCACCGGTTATTTATGTCAGCGACGATTATATAGGTATTTCGAGTGGGACAACTGTGCGACATGCGGATGTGATGATACAGTATGGCAAGTGATAATATTAAACAATTATTTATACTTAAAGAACGACTGGAAAAAAATACTAAAGTAAAAACACCATGAAAAGAGAATAAAAAGTATTTTGCCTCTATAACGAATGTTCTGAAGGGCTATTCAATTTAATCACTTACTCTCCTTTTCATAACTGAACTACGCGCGCTTGTCTGTGGAGCCACAATTTTACGGCAAATTTTACCTGAGCAAGATCTAAAATGTTTAAAACATATCGTAAAGCTGTGAAGCAATCCCCCACCAGTGTGTTCCCTCCTTCCTATGTTTTTGAAGTGAAACTTCTTTAGGTGCATGAGGGTAACATTTTTACAGATGTAACGTCACGCAGGTATGCAACGGAAGTGACGTCATTTGCAGTAAACGCAGATTTTTCATCTATTTTTCAAGTCTCGGAAATCTACAGTTTTAGTTTTGTATAAATATAAACAAGACTTATAAATTAGTTCGCCAAAGAAGTTTCACTTCTGACATGTGTACTTTGTACGCACGCACTTTTTTTTTAGAGCTGACTATGCTATTGACCTAGGAAGGTATTAACAGCTTCACCGGTCTACAAAAGTTTTCCCTCCTTCCTATGACATCGGGTCCTTCAAGCGTAATGTGAAGATAGATTTATGCAGGACGACGTGACAGCGGGTACTGGCGTTAGATAGCTTGTCTCGCGGTGAACGCTGTTGTTTCTGGATTGTACTGTGTTTACCATCAGGCATAGTATAACAATTTTACCGTGCTACAATAAAAAATGTACTGAAGTCTTTCTGAGGAAATCCTAATTACATTGCCATGTTCCGGGCACAGATTTCGAGTAATGAAAGTATTAAGGCCTGAGGAGGACTGAATCGGGGTTTTTTGACTTGTTCTAGATCTATATATGAAAATATACTTATTAAAATATTTTTAGAAGAGAAAGAACAATAAAGAAAAATATTAAATGTACTACTATACTGACTTGTAAAAGCAACAAGCGACACTTTTCATACTGTGTCTCTCTATATAGTTCACTATTTTGGCCGCTGTAGACACGCGAGCCACACCATTACACTATTATACGATGCACTCCCAATTTCGTCCGTCCGTCCGTCATAGTGTTATGGTTATCATGATTTATAACGCAGAATGCGTAGTTCTTTTGAATTACATGAGATTTAATATTGTAACTTTGTCAACATAAACCTTCTGAACTGGTACTTGTAAGTTCCTTTTGTTTTTACCAGATTAGGCCCCCCCCGGCAGCGGCTCAAGCCTAGGTCCGTTCCCTCGGCGTGGAACCCTTGAGTGCGCTGCTCGCGCGATACAGTGACACAAAATCTTACATCATTGCGACAACATTACACATATCACCTCCACACACGTGCACGCATACACGCTTACACATGCAAGTGGAAAGGTTTCATTTTTTCCCTTATCAAACTGAAATAGTTTAGAAAATTATCCGATAGGAAATATATATAAGAGTTGTTGAGGTATGTATGCCTGGTACTCATATATGTTTCAACAACTCATATATGTATGAATAGTTAGCTTAGCTTAGCTCAGATAGGTCGCAAATTGCATGTATCAGGCAACAGCCAAAGTCGAGGTGTGCCGCGCACCCTTGAGCTAGTTGTCAAAATAAAATCGGCTGAGTGCCTTAAGCGCTCGCCTTAGTAGTCTGGTGAAGCTGTTAAGACCTTACTAGGTCAATAGCATAGTCAGTTAAAAAAAAAAAAACCGTTTGTCTTTTTCTTCTTTTCGTATATTTTGTTCTCTTTGTCGTGATAAAACCATAATATGGTGTTAGGGTTTTTTCTAACTTCGCCTGGCTAGCTACTACCACTTCCAAGTTGGAAATCTGTCGCCAAGCACCTGTTCGTGTGTTCCGGCTGCTACACTCGAGAGTCTAGGTAATTAAGTCTAGATAATTAAAAGCGTTTAGCGTGTTTACCTTCATGGACCACATTGTTATTTAGCATCAGATGATTTTTTTTTATTGCTTAGTAACATATAACTAACCTGACAACGGACAGAGACCTTTTTTTTTTTAGACAGTGGGAAATCCTGCATAGGATTCCCTCACACTGCCGGGGGACAGTGTGAGGGTTATGTCGGAGTCCTACCGATTAAAAACCCCTGTGCCGCCTTTGCGCGTAATTGGACCAGGGTACGGGCTCACGATTTGCATGCTCCGATGCCCTGGTCGCGCGCTTTGGTCGCCCGTAGGTGGTCGAACGGGGACCCTCGTCTCGAGGGAGAGGATCTCTCTCTCTCCTGCTTCATGTTGAAGCTGCGGCTACCCGTGCTTCATCTAAAGACTGCCGAGAGAAGTGAAAACTCAAAACAATGGAATAACTGTTCTTTTTTGAATTTATAAACCAACTAGCCGACCCGTGCCCACTTCGTTGGGCGGTAATACGTACGCGTGGAATGGTTATTTTGCGCTAAAAAGCAGCGGAAGCTCTGAAAAGGAAAAAATACCCCGATTTTGCAACATTCTTCATTGCTGTTTCGCTCCTATGGGTCTTAGCGTGATGATATATAGCCTATAACCTTCCCTGATAAATGAGCTATATAACACTGAAAGAATTTTCCAAATCGGATCAGTAGTTTCTGAGATTACCCCTTACAACGTCACAACGTCACAAACTCACAAACTTTACCTCTTTATAATATTATTAGTATATTAGTATAGATTATAATCTGAATTTAATAAATTTCATAATCTGTATATTTAAATTATTAACTTTATTCTGGCTGTCACATCTATTGGCGCTCCGAGCAATAATTACAAAAATTTTTATACAGTTTATAATGAATATATATGAAAGGCTATACAATCTCAATACAAAATATCAATATTACATGTAAACAGGCCGCTATACGACGCGTCGCTAGTCATGTTTACTAACATGTCACGACGCAAAATTTATCTTCTGTCAAAAAAATAGCGGACAACGCGCCTAAAGAAGTTTTCACTTCAAAAACCCTTTCCTAATATTCATCCACATAAAATAAAATATTCTACAGAGAATTTCATATTTCCAGACCGTCTGGTTAAGGCTGTGCGTTGTCTGTCTGTCTGTCAGTTTGTTTTAAAGTTTTATTAAACAGACACAGATAAACACAGAGATTAAATACCGCGAACAACATGTATAAAATTCGAATAAAAATCCCACAAATGACTGTGTTTTGTTATCTGAATTATAGGTGTTGCGCGCTAACAGCCGGTTTTGGGGCTAACTTGCAATTATAAAACGTTTTGTGATTTAAGGAATCGTGTACGATTAGTCCGGGTCAGGTCAGAATTCAACTTTCCGTCGGGATTACAACAAATTATACGAACATTATAAACATATATCACGGTGTATCATCTGAGGGGTGAGCAGGGGTATGTTTTAAATGAGTTATCTAAGAGAATTATTTAAATCAATTTATAAACATATCAGCTGATACCCGCTCGTTTCGCTATGTATTAAATATTTTAATTTAAAAATTGGCAAATTACCAATGAAATCCAGAACATAAGTATCCTGGAACGGACTCGAATTGTTAGTCCTGTGCCGATACGTTCAGTCGGTTTGACGTGAAAAATATTCGACTGCTTATTTCTTCAAAGCTATGAATTTTAGCGATATGACGGTAAGAACTATTTTTTATAGATAATGTAATTTCCTCAGACTTTGCTTTTCGCACTTTTATGGTAAAATGAGCCATTCACTTAACATTTTCAGAAATATGCGAAAAAAGTAAAAAAATACTTTTAAAGTTGATACAATTAACACGAGATGAATTAGAGTAAATGTCATGGGATCTTGATAATTATACCACAAATAACCGTGTTTATTACTGTAATAACTTAAAATCGGGCAATGTTATAGAAACTTAACAAAAAAAAATTGAAATACATGCTTTTTAAATGGGAAAAATTCAAAATCAAAAAGAAAGTACTTAGGATTTAAATTGTGGGCTCAAATTTTTAGGTGATTTTTCTCGGCATCTAGAACGATATCCCAGTGTATTGGCGAAAAAATAAATACACAGTTCAAATGAAACACCATAATATATATATTGAAGAAGATAAAAGCTTGCCAGACATATTTGTGACATTGGAGAATGTTATAAGTTTGTTATTTTCCCCATACGCTTAAAAAATAATGCCATACGCAGAGCCGCGGGTAAAGACGCGTATCTAAAGCACTCAGTGACTGTAAAAAATACGTGCTCTACGGTGATCTCGCCTAAAAATGCTAAGCAGTATATAATTATAGCTTATTATGGTGCACCTTATGCATCCGAGGTTCGAGATCGGTATCGCGTTTAGAACATTATGCAGATGGAGTTCATCAACTCTTTGTAATGATACAGTCGACATTATTATAACCTATACTTAGTCCTCCTATGTACCGAAACAAAATACTATTCGGTTTTTGTTTGAACATTCAAAGTTGATTACATCAGTGGAATGTCCATCAGATGATTTTTCGTTCACTCATCGGTAAGGAATCACAATATTTCCAAATTTAATCAATGATAAAGATCTGCCGTGACTTAGTTTAATTTAAACTCAGGGTGTTGTTACAAAAACAAAAATGAGCACGCGTTGAACACCAGTTTTTCTAAAAAGTGGCTAGAATTATAAACCTTGTTGTTGAGAGTTACATAACCGAACTGTTCTTTTTTATACCACGATGGTGGCACACAAGCATGCGGGCCGCCTTATGTTAAGCAGTCACCGCAGATATGAGCGCTTGCAACATTATGTTACATGCACGTTGCCGACCCTTCAATATTCTGTTCTCTAGTATAGTATTAATTTGCAATCGACCACGAGCTGCTCAACACCACTGACCGCTATTTACTATTAGCGGCTGATCATAATAAACATTTATCGTGATAAACCATTTACCATTAAAACATCTTTTTCTACACTTGTTGAACACGTGTTTAAAATACTTTATTGCAAAAGCGTGTACAGGCTGTTTCTAGCTAACCATCTCGTTCATGTTTTTATGTAAGCAACTCTGAATACCATGCATTAATTTCTTCTTCTTCTATTTTATTTTTGGCATCCAGTCTTCTAGTACACTTTTACTGGCATTGTCAAGCCATTACAAGTTTATTGATATAATTTCAATGAACTAACAAGATGGCCACCATCTTGTTAGAACTTTCCTGGGAGGAGTTGTATAGGAAATGAATTTAAGAGGACTGTATCCACCACTCACCCGCACTAGGAGATCCTCTTCTTCGGGGTACCCCGGCTTGGTTCGTGGCTTAGATCGCTGGTTTGGTAATAGTAGGACACAAAGTTTACACTGGCACTTGGTTTCTTTTAATAGTTTATTAGATATCTGTACCGGTTTTGCAATGTTTATTAGCGCAGATAACTCAGAGCGGTTTTGTATGTTGCTAGATTCAAAGGTAAACTGTGTTGCCTTAGAGGGCAGCACTTGCGAACGTTTGAAAGGTGCGTTCACGAAAACTAGTGGACAGATACATTCCTTTTAAAAGATAAAGTAATATGAAAACAAAAAGATTTGTGCTAACATATAAATTACTGCAGATAACAAAACTACGGAACAGGAGTTTTTGTGCCAAGTCAGAATCCATGCTCCGTGGTATTATTCCCGATCCACTTCGCTTGTGCACAATAACCAAACTATATTACGTGAAGCACCACCAACATTACACAATATAGAGCCAAATAACACAAGATTATAGATAAAATATAAAGAACACTACATGGCATTCTAAGATCCCGCCAAAAACTCCATGCATTCATTTCAGTCTCATAGTAGTAGTAATAATATTCGTCCAATAGGACAGGCGAAGGAATTAATCCATACTGCCAATTCTGAAGTTGTCAATATAGGTAGTTCTTATGTATTCTTTAAAGGCCTAATCGCCAAATCTTCTATAATTCTTATGTATTCTTTAGTCAGTTTTATGTCCAAGTTAATGTAAAGGCATACGCGCCAAATCTTTTCTATGTCCAAATTAATGTAAAGGCAGAAACGCCAAATCTTCTATAATATATTCTTTTATCCATCTTTTTTATCTTAATTTATTTGTTAATAGTAGCGTACTATGTTCCAGAGAGTTTGTTGATTTCCATTGTCGAGTAATTAATTCAATATTCTAACAAGATGGTGGCTCCTTTGTTAGAACTTTCCATGGAGTTTTTGTGGCATCTCAGAATTCATGGTCCGTGGTATTATTTTCTATTCACTTCACTTATGCACAATAAACAAACTATATTACATAAAACACCACCAATTTTACACAATATAGAGTCAAAATAAAAAATAAAATCCACTACATGACAGACTAAGATCCCGCCAAAAACTCTCATTTCAGTCTCATCATTCAAAAACGTTCCATTAGTAAAGAGTATAAATACAATTTTTGTTCGGATATTAATTAGAAAAATTTACTTCTTTTAAGTACAATTGATTATTATTATTATGACATTTCGTTTGTAAGATATTATTAAAATATAATTGTTAAAATAATTAATGGGTATGTACGTACATTCAAAGTGCGTAAATTGGAACAACACTATAACCTCAAATTAAATATATTATTAAATTCCATGTGATTTACATGTGAACCTTTAAAATTGTTTAATTTATCTACAACTTCCAAATTAGTTATACCCATGAAATCCGTAATTTACTATAAAACTTCTTTTTAAGAAATTACGATTTTTGTTAACATTGCTCGTTCAATCATGTATTTTTTTTGCCACGGAAAAGTGGGATAAGCCGTGTGCTGCTTACGTCTGGGGTGTAAGGGGTGTCGAATAACATCATAAGACTTGAGACACCCAAGCCAACCTCACCTGCACGTGGCGCACCTTGCTGAATAACGAACGAGGCAATGGCGAAAGCGTGTGGTATGGTTTTACAGCCTGATTGGGTCGTAACCACCATGTATACGGCGAAAAAACCCGTCATAGTGAGTAATTTCTGCAGGTCATGTTTCGGGAGCAGCCTGTGCATATCCAGCTTTTCGTAGGCCGGCATGACAGCGGCGACCGGCGATGGATAGTGTGTCACTTGGTGGTCGCCATTGTTTTTGGATTGTACTGTGCTTACCATCAGGCATAGTGCAGTGATACAATAAAAAAACCTTTTTTTTTTCTCTGCAAATAAAATATATTAATATTATAAAGAGGTAGAATTTGTGAGTTTGTGACGCTGTAAGGGGTAATCTCAGGAACTACTGGTCCAATTTGGAAAATTCTTTCAATGTTATATAGCTCATTTATCCAGGAAGGTTATAGGCTATATATCATCACCCTAAGACCCATAGGAGCGGAGCAGCAATGAAGAAAGTTGCAAAATCGGGGTATTTTTTTTCTTTTCAGAGCTTCCGCTGCGTTTTAGCGCAAAATAATCATTGCACGCTTACGTGTTACCGCCCAACGAAGTGGACACGGGTCGGCTAGTCATATATATTTCTAATACTTCATAGTCTTTATATGTATGGCCATAACCTCGCCCGATATTAAATGACGATATGCCCTAAGATAGTAGATACGGTAAACCTAGGACTGGCTGTCAAGTGCAGCTGTGGAAACACACCTATAAGTGCATGGCGACAGATTTGAGCGTAGTAGCAAGCCAGCCGGATTTAGAAAAACTATATCATGTTATTGTTGTATGTTATTTCATCACAATGTGTTCCTTTTTTTTATAATATAAGAGGCAAACGAACAGACGTGTCACTTGATGTTAAGTGATCACCACCGTCCATAGACCAAGTGTCTAACATCAACATCAGGAGAGTCGCAAGTGCGTTGCCACTGTCTGTGTTTGCGGGGAGAGGGGAAAGGGAAGTGGGCTTCCGGTGCTCTCACTGACCGAACGAAACACAACAATGCAAGCACTGTTACGGGGTGGTAGTGCCCCGGGCGAGCTGACCCATTCATGCTGAAACCAGTAATAGCTTCAGTGTGACTCTACCACCTACAGATAGCCTGTGTTTGTGGGGAGAGGGGAAAGGGAAGTGGGCTTCCGGTGCTCTCACTGACCGAACGAAACACAACAATGCAAGCACTGTTACGGGGTGGTAGTACCCCGGGCGAGCTGACCCATTCATGCTAAAAACCAGTAATAGCTTCAGTGTGACTCTACCACCTACAAAAGGTCCGGTTCGTTCGCAAGGATTCGAACCTACGTCGATTAACGATCAAAGCACGCACGTCGACCACTGAGCTATCTCATCGCTTCAAAATCTTTTTAACCGACTTCAAAAAAAGGAGGAGGTTATCAAGTCGTCTGTATTTTTTTTTTTTTTTTTTTTTTGTTTTTTACCTCATAACTTTGGACTGGGTTAACCGATTTTGTTTATTTTTTTTTTATTTGAAAGCTGGTACTTCCAGTGTGGTCCCATTTTAATTTGGTACAGTTCCGACAACGGCATCCAGTGCAAAACCGTATAAGTTATAAATTTGCATTAAGTATGTACACGACAAATAGACGAATAACTCAATATCACGTTAACCGATTTCGATGATTCATTTTTTATTGGAAAGGATGTACTTCAAGGGTAGTTTGATGAGAGTTTGGTTAGGTTCTGATTATGGGATCCGTGGCAAAGTAAGAAAACTGTCAAGAAACGAGCCTACTCCTTTCTTAAGGGCCGGCAACGCATCTGTGTTTCCTCTCGTGTCGCAATTGCCCATGGGCGGCCGTGATCACTTACCATCAGGTGACCCGTATGTTCGTTTGCCACTAATATTATAAAAAAAACTCTTAAATTCTTAGGAGCCTATTGTGCTTATGTTCGTTGCTGTCTTGCAACATGACGCAAGCATTGTAATTATAATACATTACTTAAGGTGTATTATATGTGAAGCGATGGTAGCCGAGTTTGTGGTAGAAACTATCGCGGATTATTGATACGGTTGCGTTCGTACCAAACGTTACTTATTGTACAACCAATTGAAACCATATCGCATACCATACCGCAAAAATGCGCATATTTTCATATACTTAAGGCGGAACGGAGTTCGCGGGCACTGCTAGTAAAATATATTTATGTACACTAAAAATGGAAAAATAAAGTAAATTTTCAAAAGAAAGTATTAACCGACTTCAATATCAATCAAAAACCCATAAGGCACTAAAAAGCGGAAAATAAATAGTTTATCAAATCAACCAAATTAAATAAAACATAATAATGCTATCTCATCGCTTCAAAATCTTTTTGAAGTGAAAATTCTTTTCGAACGGTCTGAATTTGATTCTATGAAACGAGAATATGTAACGAAAAGAGATGACTATAAATGTATATATAGGTTTTTAGGCTGTGAGAGAATGAGATAGTAGGTATGTTCTTAATGTACTCGAAATATATACAATGAGTGGAAGACGGAGGAACGTTGATATCTATAAAACTAAAGGTTGCGGCGGACGTTACCCCTTGATAATAATAGAAAAACTTGACAAATTATATAGGTACCTAAAATTTCTTCGAATCACTTTATCTACTGGTAAAAGCCGCATGAAAATCCGTTCAGTAGTTTTTGAGTTTATCGCGAACACAGCCAGACGTGGCAGGGCACTTTGTTTTATAATAAGTATGTTTGTTTTATAATGTTTTATTATAATGCCAAAAACTAATATTTACATCTTCCATAATGTATTTATCTCTTAAAAAATAATCAGAATATTAAGTTTCACTTCTACCGTGTGTGAACTCACACACTTTATTTTTCGAGGCAGTCTCGCACCAGACAGGTATGTATATTAAACACAGAGTGCCGCGTGCACGAGACTGAATTATGATAATTTTGTTATGAACGATCATTCTGGACTAATCTGATAATCGGTCAGTTGACTGCAGAGGTAAAAATAAAACGTTTTTTGATCGATCCCTTCTTGAGTTCTTTGTTATTATTCAGTTTGAACGTTATAAAGAAATTTGTAAAAAGATCTGTAAAGGATTATAGAAATAACTTAAAGATATAAAACTGTACATTTAATTTCTTCCTTTGAATACTTTATATTCTAACTAACTTCTGCCGCGACTTCGCGTGGAATAGTTACATTGGGCTAACACGCAGCGGAAGCTTTCAAAACGGAAAAACCCTCGATTTTGTAACATTATTACTCCTATCGATATATAGCCTTCCTCGATAAATAAGTTATCTAACACTGAGAGAGTTTTTTAAATCAGACCAGTAGTTCCTGAGATTAGCGCGTTCAATCAGACAAACATACCCTCCAGATTTATAATATTAGTATAGATTATTATGTTTTGCACCCGTCATAACCGAAACTACGCAAACTTACTAACTGGTATCCGCGACAGCATCTGCGTTATTATTATTTCATTTTTTTATCTTTATGTTTAGCAACCAGTCTTCTAGTAGACTATTACTGCCATTGTCAAGTGAGTATCGATATTAAAAGTTTCTTGATATAATTTCAATGAACTAACAAGATGGTGGCCATCTTGTTAAAACTTTCCATGGGATTTTTGTGGCATCTCAAAATGGTCCGTGGTATTATTTTCCATTCACTTCACTTATGCACAATAAACAAACTATATTACATAAAACACCACCAATTTTACACAATATAGAGTCGAGTAACACAAGATTATGAATAAAATATATAATCCGATTACATGACAGACCAAAATCCCGCCAAAAACTCCTCTGCGTTATTTATCTAACAGTATATTTAATGTACAGAGTAAGAACATGACAACACATCGCTTGTCCCACCTCTCCACTACAAGAAAACACACATCGTTGAACAGGTAATCATAAAAATCGTAGTTTTTTTTAAACTTTAATAACTTTATATTTAATCAAGCTTCGTAATATTATCATTTTTTAGATAAAGACCAAAATATCTAAGAAGTAAAACTAAAAAAACCTAATAGATTTTGTATGAAGCGCGCACAACCGCTCATTCATTTTGTTTATGTAGAGGATTCTGAATAACTAAATAAGAATAAACTAGTATTATTGTTAATTATTTCATATATAAATTTGTAACAAATGTATTCTTTATAATTAGTAGTTGTAATAATATTCGTCCAATAGGACAGGCGAAGAAATTAATCGATACTGCCAATTCTGAAGTTGTCAATATAAGTTGTTCTTATGTATTCTTTAACCGATTTTCTTCCGTGTTCTTAATAATTAATTCTTTGCATTTTGTTTTTTTTTTTAATATGAGGTGCTCATGCTAACAAATTTATATCGATGATCGAAACGACAATCGATACGATATAATTAAGTTATCATTAAAGCAAACTGCCATCGATAAATTAACACAATGAAAATGTAATATCAATACACACACCGTCCGTCTGATTTTGAAACTAACACTAACCAGTATGTATTTATTTAAAACAACATGTCTATAAATGTTGTGTTTATCTTAATGTGTTTCAATAATCTAATCTGGAAGAACTAAATTATATAAAAAATATATTACTACCTATAAAGTAGCTTTCCTATGACTCACTTGACATTGGCAGAATTCGTATTTACGAGACGTCATTATAAAAAAGTTGAAGAAGAGTAACATCGTAAACGATCTGTGGAATGTAATGTTGTAATTTGTAATTTATTAAATGCATAATATAGGACATTAAAGCTGAGATTAATTTTTATCTTCTGATTAAATTTTATAGAAATAGGAGAGTTTCTGGTGGGATCTTAATCTGTCATGTAGTGTATTTTATATTTTATACATAATCTTGTGTTATTTTACTCTATAGTTTGTAATATTAGTGGTGTTTTACGTAATATAGTTATTGTCCACAAGGGAAGTGAATGGGAAACAATACCACGGAGCATGAATTCTGAGATGTCACAAAAACTTCATGGAAAGTTCTAATAAGTGAGCCACCATTTTGTTAGAACGTCGAAATTATCACAAGACACTTCAGAATTTGCAAGTATGAAATGACGTTTGATTTGGCTGTATGGTTTAGATGCCTTTGCCTTTTCCATAGAATTATAAAATAGACACCAAAATTAAATGAAAGGTAACAAAACATAGATATGAATAGTATTTTGATCGTGACTATACCCGTAAGTGTGTATAAATGAAGCTAAGCGTTTCAATCAATATAATCGTACCACTTTACAAGACAATTGGCGGTAAGTTTCGGGACTCGGGACAATTTGGAGCGATCTCTAAGACAATATAATTTGACTGATTGATTGCCGAGGTGGTCCGGGGCTATCACGCGGTTCACGCGGCCGGATCACGCGATAAACCAATCTGGATCCAAATTAGAAATACATTTTTAATTTTTTTTATTAAATTCGACAAATTTAAATCGTTTATCAAAGTACATAGAAACTACAACAAATTTTCTTCTAGATCTTATTTCAATGTTACCTCGATGTTTTTACAAAGGGTTATTTATTTATTTTAAGCTCTTCAACATGACAATACATTAGTAAACAAATTGAAATGTATGGTTAATTATAAATGCAGTCATATTTAGAGACAACTAAGGCATGCTCTAACAATAAATTAATTTTTAATAAAACGAAATATGACACTATTTTACCAACTTAAAGATTTAACGTAATAATATGAAAACTAGGAAAATGAAACAGAAAGAGAAATAAAATTCTAAAACTTATAGATACCTCTACTACTACTCTAAAACCATATTTTAAAATATTGTGAAAAGTAACGCAGAAACAGAAAGAGAAAAAGTTAAATACTAAACCTACTAAACCCTTCGATCAACAATAACTAGATAACGGGTCGGCGCGAAAAATACGTCTCGGTAAATAAGAGCTCACTTGAAATGTGTGCCCTTATTTTGTGTAGTTTGTTTGAAACACAGGCAATGTAAGCCCGTTTCACGTGCCGCAGTGTATTCAAAAGATGCAAAAATAATACCCGATAAAGCAATTTAACGGCCGGAGTATCTTACTTTCGCTAAATACATGTTGAATAAGTTATATTTTAAGCTCTAAACTAACTAATAATGTCAAATTTTGTACAAAATTACCGATTTTATACCTGTGATACAAATATTTGGCCTTACCAGACACAAACGCGCACAATAACGGGAAAACGTACTTTATTCATTACGTGTTAAGGTTGAATTCACACTAAATGTTGTTTATGATATCTTTTCTTTAGTGAGGGAAGTAATTTATTACTTTGCTCGTTATATCGTAAGTATTAGATAATATTTTGAACATTTGTGACTTTATTACAAGGTGTTATTGTTGTAATTAGGTTGAACTTAAAACAGTTTTAACACTATTTTTCTCCTTTTCTTAGTAAACAAATAGCTACACATAAGTATATATTTACGCGGACGGCTTTTAAATTCGATTTGTACGTGACCCTTTATCTAGTTTTTGTTGATCGAAGACTAAACCAATTATCTTACAAATTGCAGTACGTATGTATAATCAATGACTAAATAGATATTTTAACATCATAGGGTAATTCGGTCATGTACCATTAAACTTGAATTTCATATATCATTAAGGAAACAAATTTATAATTGATTGTAGCCATTTTGGATACAGGACATCCCAATATAATTTAACCTCTCCAAGATCTTTCCAGAAATCTAAGAACATTTTTTAGCGCAATTCCTTCCCACAACATATGATAAAAATCGGAATGGCGTGCTACAAAAGGCAATCGTGATCTATATTAAACTCCCGATTCGACTAACGTATTTATATAGATCAGAATTAATACTATATGAACTAAAATACCTTCGTAAAAAACGCATTATATTTTAATATATCGTAAGATAAATAAATGGTTGTTGTTAATTATTTTTGGAGCTTGTTGGTATTTTTTTTTATCGTAATAACTTCAGGCTGTCGGTTTTTCGTGACGGTGTGCGCGTGCATTTTAAAAAATTACTCTCATCATTTTTCCCTAACGCGCCAAAAGATGTATAACTTCAAAAAATGACTTGTGGTCGTATTTCGATAAATTTAGCGACTATTAGTAATTTGAAATAGGCTAATAAACTTATATAGTAATGTAATACTTATATATTAACAATTTTAAAATTATTTACCCTTAAATTGTTATTTATAGTGCTCATCAGAAACGAGTGAAGGCATCAGAGGTCCCAGTTAATAGCATCTCTTACATCTCTCGCAGTCAACATTATGGCGTGATTTATTGGCATACACTTAGCAAAATTTGGCAAGATTATTGTGATTTTCTTTTTTTTAAATCTTAATCTTATACGGGCAGGTCGAAAATTAAATTGACGCAGGATTGTTTGTGCTGCTAATATCTATTATATATTTATTTTTTATATCATAGGAGGCAAACGAAAAGGTAGGTCAACTAATGCTAAGTAATCACCACCGTCCATAGACAACTTGCAACACCAGGAGAGTCGCAAGTGCGTTGTCAGCCTATGTTCGGGAGAGAGGGAGGAGGTGGCGGAGGGGAGGTGGGTATCCGGCGCTCTCACCGACCGAACAAATGCAAGCACTGTTACTTGACGTCGGTCTTTCTGTGGGTCGGGTGGGAGTACATCGGGCGAGCTGAACCACTCATGCAAAAACCAGTAACAGCTTCAGCGTGGCTCTACCACCTCTTAAAATTACAATAATCAAAATGTAGAGTGGCTTAGTAGTAAAATTGACGCGTACGCCGTCACGTTAAACGGAATGACGCTCTCTTATGCCGTCATGCTTCCTCTACGTCACTGCTCTCGAATCGCTTGTGTGTATACTATATATTTCGTTGGTTCTCTGTCTGAGCTGCGTACTATTTCTTCCTATATATTCCTGGAAAAAGACGTGTTTGTCCTAGCTAACTATTCTAAGCTATTCATACATATATACATTTGTGAACCATACAAATTTAAAAATTGCATGTTTCACAAATGAATACGCGTATATCGGATTGAAACGAACTAAAACTATTCGTGAACCATACAAATTTAAAAATTGCATGTTTCACAAATGAATACGCGTATATCGGATTGAAACGAACTAAAACTATTCGATTCAGTCCGATGAGGGAAAAAAACAAAACCCTCCCACCATGTGCATATATGTGCACGTGTGTGAGAGAGATGATCTCATATGTGTGTTCAAGTGATGTAGGTGAGTCACTGTATCGCGATAATAATATCACGAGGGCTCCGCGCGGGGACGACCTAGGCTCGAGATATTACTGAGAACCGCGATGTGTGCGGGAGCTAAAAAGGATCGATTACAAAAGCGCGGGCGCAACACGCATTTAATAAGATCGAATTTAAATTTACTTAACGGCGACGGCGCCGAAATCTAAAAATAGACATAACAAAAATTATTATTATTGAACAGTCGTTTTTAGGGGAAGATAGACGTAAATACGCGATTTACTCTATCTTATATGAGTTATTTATTTTGAACAGCTGCGCGCGCGAGCCGTTGTAATGTAGCCGCGATGGCTGGAAACCTATGTATTGCAGTGACGGATCCTAGAAGAGGATTTCGGGCGGTTTCTTCGTATGCCGAGATCTCCGAGATCTCGTGGAAGATGAGTAATTGACCTGCGTAGTCAATACTCGATAGGGAGAAGGAATAGGCGGGGTGATCCTGTGAAGGATTAGCCGCCGGAGGTCTGGGAATGGGCTGGGACGCGGGCTTAGGAGCCCACGGAGCCTGAGGGGCCCGGTAGGGGCGGGGGGGCGCGCTAGTCGCGGGTGCGGACGCTGCCGGTGCACGAGACGTGCTCGGCAGGCTCGGAAAGGCCTCTCGGGACATGAGAGGCGGGGGTCGGGGGCGGGCGGGAGCGGCGGCCGCCTTAGACGGCGACGCCTGCCTGGGGTAGCGAGGGCGCTTTGTGCGCGGGGCGCGGGGACATCCGCGATAATTCGCGGTATGACCCACGCCGCGGCACAGAACACAGCTCGGGGGATCGGGGGAGTCTTTAGTGCGAGAACACTCCTTGGTGGAGTGGTCGCCGAGGCACTTAACGCACCTGGGTTTCAGGAGACAGTTTCGTGCGGAGTGTCCGTACACCTGACAGTTGTGACACTGCGAGGGCACAGACGTTTTGCGCGGCGGCTCGACGATAACGCCGGAGAGGCCGCAGAGGGATGTGAGATTGAAGATCGCTTTCCCTTGAGGGGTGCGATCGAGGACAACGAGAACCATATCATATGGAGCCCTGGTGCGCGGAGAGCGCATACGATGAACCTCGCGAACAGGAATCTTCTGTTCTTTGAGGTCGTCGGAAATGTCGTAAGTCGGGAGTTCTGAAGGAACCCTACGGATCACAACCCGTAGTTTACGCTCCTCTTCGAGAGAGTGCGTGAAATAACCCCACTGGTTGTCCCGAAGGAAACGAGTGAGGTCACGATGGGCGGTGGACGTGGCTACCTTCACCTGAATACCTACAGCGGTATTCACAGCGGAGGTGTAAGGGATGCCTGCCGTTTCCAGCAGGCTAGAAATTTCAACCCAAGACGCTTTGTCTTGGATCGTAACGGGGGGCGGTGGGCGGGGCTTTTTGCCCGAAACTGCGGAACCCGCAGTTTTAGGCGAAGCGGGTCTAGAGGGCGCTGGTGTCGTCTTTGGCACTTTCGCGCCATCGACATTGACTATTTTTTTGGAGGGCAAACTGCCTTCCGGATCTGATGAGGAGTTGGAGCGCTTCTTGCGCGGTTTGCGGTGCGTGACGGTGGTGAAGCCATCGTCCGCAGGAGGGGCTTGCTCAGCAGGAGGATCTTGCTGAGCAGGAGGGTCTTGCTCCATATCGGAGCCAGAATCGGAATCGGAATCGCTATCGTCACTATCGTGAACGGGTGGGATGGGAAAATTGTTGCTTGCCTCGATCTTGGCATAGATCGAGGGAGCGGGCTTGGAAGAGTGAGGGAACTCGATGCGACGCTTCGCAGCGTACGCATCGTAATCGTCTACGAGACGAGGACAGATGGTGGATATAAAACCGCGGAGGCTAATAAGTTCGGTCTCTAAGAGGCCGACTTCTCGATCGGAGGCCATACCGGGGCCTGAGGAGGGGAGTGGGGCGGAGGATGACATGTTAAACCTCCCTGCCCCGCCCCACTCCCCTCCTCAGGCCCCGGTATGGCCTCCGATCGAGAAGTCGGCCTCTTAGAGACCGAACTTATTAGCCTCCGCGGTTTTATATCCACTGCCAGAGGGGCAGGGGGGCGCGCCTTAATGAATTTAACGGACTATCCCGAGTCCGGATCAAAGGGAGCTGTTTAAAACTAAACAAAATAGGAAAACAACGCAAATAAGTACCTTAGTGAGACAAGGGAAAAATAACATAAGACTATTTAAATAAACAAACAATAAAAAGTAAATAAATTTAAAAATAAATCACTGAAGAATTAAAGAAATACGTAAATAAATAGATAAATAAATGAGTAAATAAATAAATATACCAAGAAATAGATAAAGCAATAAATAAATACAAAGGAAAGGTCTCACTCAGTTCCAGGAAAAAGAACGCAGGTGCACCGCAGGTGTGCCGGATCGAAACAACACAATAACTGACGTCACTAAATCACGAGTATTATATATTAGACACGTTTACTGCCTCTAAGCAGGTTTTGTATACTATTTATTTAAAATATTATAGTTTTGGAAGTGCTTAAATTAAATCGAATGAGTGATAATCTTATCATTTACTAACCGCTACCCGCGACTTCATCTACGTCGTTCAATTATTTTGTTACAACTCAAAGGGATAGGCAGCGTTGTCGGCAAAAGCTCCCAGGCGGCTTGACTTTTCCCAACACTTCCGTCAATTATCGTTCTATTTCAACCATTTTTTTTTATTTTGCTATATATTATTAAGACATAATGTAAAGTTTGCGTCGACCATTTTGACTGCCCTGCATCTATGGATGTATCTATGTATGTATAAATTGAGACCACTTAAAGGATAATTAATTGCCAATATTAGATTCCTATAAGAATATTGAAAATTAATATTAAACTGCTGTATGCAGAGCGGTCAATGAGATTGACGGGGACTGTAATATGTTAGTTTTTATTTAATATAGTTGTAATACGATATAATTGTAAAATATATAAAAACTCTGTTGTAATAATAAATATAAATAAATAAATAAATACATAGATAAATTTACAAAAAATCCTCCACAATTAAACCCTGCCCGTGAATCTCTCTACCTAATAATGAAAGCCGCATGAAAATCCGTTCAACGGTTTTGGGTCATCGCGAACAGTCAGACAGACAGACGCGGTGGAGGACTTTGTTTTATAATATGTAGGTAGCGATTATAAATTCTAATATGTATAATCTCTTGTGATGTTAAATAACGATGTGGTAGAAGATGGTAAACTCACGAAACATAGAAAAGGACTGGGTCTCAAGTATAACTGCCGATACACGTATAGGTGTTTAACTGTATTAGTGGGCGCCCAGTGGTCGACAATCTACCATAGTTCATTGATTTTTGAAAGGGATAAATATTATAATAATAGTGGTATGTTATAATATCATTTTTGATTGTAGAATAAAAAAGGGTAATTGGAACGTAGGAGTAAAATAATACATACAGTCGAGCATAGCAACCTCCTTGACAACCTTTTTTGAAGTCCTTTATTGACAGAAGTCAAAATGTATTTTTTATTTACATGTGTGTATATATAGTGTAAAATTGAAGCAGTAGTGTGAGTAATGCATATTTTAATTAATTTAATGTACTTCTAATGCATTTTATATAAAATAAATAGCTTTCTGCACTTCTCCTCCATATAAACTTTAACTATGCCAAATTTCACGTTCATCCGTTCGCGCAATTCCGTTAAAAAGGGATACAAAGTTTGGGCTTCACGTATTAATATTATGATTTGACTTGAGAGTGGTAGGTAGCTAGACTATCGGTTAATTGTTGGGATTCAAACCTACTTCGATGAACACGTTGCCCAAACACGCTATATACCAGTGAGTTTCAATCCGATCCATTTTTAATTATTTTTTATTTATTTATTGTTGTACAACGCTGACTACTATCTAGTTATATACGGTCTGAAAGTTTAGACAATAGTAATACTTATGGAGGATAGTCTGCTTTTGATTCTAATCCTAAATCAATTAAAAAAGTAGGTACTTAATATTTGACCTAATTATCTAGAAAAATACAAATATTATACACAATCCTCTACGCTTCTATATTAAAGCACAGTGTCAGTGACCGTCGGGTTATTTAACTTTCACTTGAAATTGAACGTGGGAATTTTATTATCGAAGGTTATTAACTCCGGGTCGCACCTTACGCCTTTGAGCACCGGTAATTGCATCTAGGTTTATTACGATTATGTTTATACTTTTGAAAGTCTTAGAACAAGCTTTAACTTAGGTTCTCTTTGTTATTTATTAATATATGTTTTAATATTATTATTTTATATGTTAAATGTGACCATGAGTGGCATATCCTAGAATACTGCGAGTGTTTAACCTTTCACCTGTTTTATAAAAGTGAACAATATTGAAAAATCATCCGTTGATTGCACTCTTCTGGAATTGGACACAGCATACACAAAAGATCAAGAAAAAGACATTAGGCGGTACAAAAACTAAATAAGTTCTAAACTAAATAAATCTGTCATAAAGAAAAGTGTGTGTGTACTTATGTACACGCGTTAGAAGTTATACTTCTTTGGCGTAATAAGATAAAAATCTCTTCAAATTTTTTATCTTTCGCCTTATTCTTAGGGAAAACAACACTAACAAAAGAAAAAAGGTATTTAATACATTGAAAGTTTTAATACAAAGAAACACAAACAGCAAATACAAAGAAACAAAATGTTGTCTATAGCTAACTTCAGGGTGTCGGTTTTTCATTACGGTGTGCGCGCGCATCGTAGAAATTTACTCTCATCATTTTTCCCTAACACGCCAAAAGAAGTATAACTTCAATAAGATCCTAAAATTTACATTATTTAAGTGTTTTATAAGCCGGTAAAATTATTGCGTTGTCGCTGCCGTTGGTCGCGTTTTATGAATACTTTTAATAGAGGTAACAAAAACCTGAAAGTATATCAATCTCTGTGCCAACAGCGTTACAGAAAGTAGACATACAATATACTGGGGCATGTTGTTATTTGTTCTGCAATGAGGGAATTAAATAGTTTTTCTGTTATGCGGGCGATTTCCCAAACGTGGAATCGCAAAGTTCAAGCGTTCTAGAATGTTATATTTATCTATCTTCGTCATTATAAGCTTTTCGTTTGTCCAGGTCATAAATATATAAACAAAAAGGACTTGTAATCAACGTTTACTTATGTACTATGTCATTTATAAAAAAGAAAAAATGTACAAGATAATGCGAGCGGAGCCGCGAGCATCGTTAATATTGTCTATAAGGTTTAAGTTCTTTTGTATTTCAATTTCTTTTTCTGTTTTGTTTTGTAAAAATATATAAGATGAAGAGATAAACCAGATCGAGTTACTTGCGGGTTCTTCTCGATTACTGAATTGTTTTCCAAACCGGTGCTAGCTCTGACGTTCGTAAACGCCTTCTCAGTGTCTAAATCGAATAAAGTATGTTTTTTTTATATCATAGGAGGCAAACGAACAGATGAGTCACCTGATGTTAAGTGATCACCACCGTCCATAGACACCAGCAACACCAGTGGAGTCGCAAGTGCGTTGCTAGCCTGTGTTGGGGGAAGGGTGGGCGAGGAAGAGGAAGGGGAGACAGAGGAGCTGACAGAACGAAACGCAACAATGCAAGCACTGTTACTTCACGTCGGTGTTTCTGTGGGTCGGGTGGTACTACCCCGGACGAGCCGACCCATTCACGCTAAAACCACTAGTTACTTCAGCGTGGTTCTACCACCTACAAAAATTTGATTTTGATTTTGTAAAGTTACTCGTAAAACATACATGGTCTCACTTTATTTTAAGTGAAGTGTATGTAAATAGTAAACAAATTTAATAAATACGTAATGTTATTGAGAGAGATTTGATTTTTTGTTTGAAATGGATAAGCACTATTACGTTACTGAATTTTAATATTACCGAGTAAAATAAGCTGTATTTTATTATGAAAATTTACATTAACACAAGTGAAGAAGCGATTAAAAGCTAGTTTAGATAAAATAAACTTCATATGACTGAGTGAAAGACATCGTACAATTTGAAACAGTGGGTGGAGAACATTTTTGTACATGTGATCATTAGATAAAGTAGGTGAGTACTGAGATGGAACGCAATGGCCTCCTTCTGCGAGGAAGTCGTCTCGTCAGTTTGACCGCCGCCTCCTCCCACCGTAACCGGACCTAGGGAGGATGGATCGGGAGGCCCATCTTCCCATTGCACAGGTCCGGCGGATGGAGGAGACGGCCGGTGTGTACCAGGCTGTCTCCTAACAAGAAGGGGCCCGGCGGCGGCGCTTTCGCTGCTGGGCCAACCGCTGGGGCGGCACGATGAAGTCTATAGAGATCTCGTGTCGCCCCAACTATAGCGGCAGACGTACACCGTGGGATTTTAGTCCGTTCGAGTCGGACATAACCCACTCTCTCCCCCGAGGGAGTGGTGTATCCATAAGGGATATCCCCACGTAAAAAAAAAGAAGGTGAGTACTGAGAAAAGATTGTTTGTAGGCTTTGTAGCCTTTGTAGGTTATCATCAATAACATCCTGCGACATTTAATTAAAAAATATTGAGAGGTAATGGGAAGTTGAAAATTTGGCATTAAATATCTTCTATGTCAAAATTTAAAAATATATTTAAAAAAAAATTAGTTGATAAATTTAAAAACATCTACGCTTCGACAACTTCTCCTCTTACTGGATTCAAGTATAGCTAAAAACCATACAAAAGACCTTATTAGTACAGAAAAAAATTACTAAATCTGATCAAGACGTTTAGAAAATTAAAAAAAAACTTATACCAGTACTACATATATATAGAATAGCTTCTGTCCACGATTTCGTCTGTATGGATTAGTTACTTTGGGCTAACGCTAGAAATACCCCAATTTTGAAACATTCTTCATTGGTACTCCTCTTCTATCGATCTTATCGTGATTATATAGCTTGCAGCCTTCCTCGATGAATGAGCTATCTAACACCGAAATTTTTTTTTTCCCAGGCCAGTAGTTCCTGAGATTATCGCGTTCAAGTTTTTTTTTTATAGTAGCACGGCAAAATGACTGCACTATGCCTGATGGTAAGCACAGAGCAATCCAAAAACAATGGCGACCACCGAGAGAGAAGCTATCTATCGCCGGTCGCCGTTGTCATGCCGGCTTGCGAAAAGGTGGATATGCACAGGCTGATCCCGAAACGCGACCCGCAGAAGCGAATCGCTATGACGGGCTTTTTCGCCATATACATGGTGGTTGCGACCCAGTCAGGCTGTAAAACCCTACCACCCCGCTTTCGCCATTGCCTCGTTCGTTATTCAGCAGGCAGCAGTAAATAAACAAACTCTTATAATATTTAGCATAGAAATATAGATATGTAACTAAACAAATAGGTGAGTACGTATCTATATAAAATGTAAACATCAAAAGGTTTTTGAAATCAGAACAAATTGACAATTGGATGTGATTTCAAGGATCGATTCCCTCCAATTCGCACCCTTCAGTTATTCACGTGCAGTAAATCGCATCACGCTGGCAACTTTCGAAGACTAGCGTTCGAATTTCAAATTCAAATTGAACGGGCAGGTGGCCCGTACTTTATGCATATTGACTGAAAAAGGTTTTCGATTTATATCTACCGTGTAGGTTTTGATCTATATACGGTTTTTGAAATGAAATTTCTTATGAAAGGGCTTTAAAATTCTGTCAACCTTCTTGTGTGACGATAAATGGTGGGAATAAACACTGGGTCCGGTAAAGTGATGAAAACACCAGTTTTTACCCGATCACCGAAATTAAATGGGTGACCGTCTGGGAACACGCGTGGCATTGGTTTTTTGTTGCATTTTTTTTAAATTACGTTTCTCTGTAATCAAATGTTTCATTTCTATTATGTGTCTTTACGATACACGATGTTTTTGAGGTGAAAACTTCTTTAGACGCGTTAAGCGGTTTTTTTTGGCAGGAGATAAACTTATGATTTCGCGTCATGACATGCTAGTAAACGTGACCGACCGTACTGCGCTTGCGCGGCGTGTGGCAGACTGTTAGAACAGAATTAATTTAAAAATTTAAAAGAGATCACAGTTATTTCATTGTTTTGAGTTTTCATTTCTGTCGGTAGTTCTTATGACTGCCTCGATTGTTTTTACAATATTATTACTGAGGATATGAAACGAGTGTCTTAAAAGTAGATTCACCCTAAAACGTTAACTTATCCATTTTTGGCTTAGCGTGTTTTTTGTTGTATTTTTTTAATTAACACGCTACCCTCAAGTTCTCCATTACGTCATCACCGGTGCTGAACAATAAGCTCTTATGGACACACGCGTCGCCCATTAGGGGGCTGCTACACTAAAAAACATTTCGCTATTGTCTGGCACGCGCGTCACTGACACTCGATACGACCACTTTATTAATTTCAACATACACATTACCTTGTTAGGAGATGATATAATTAGCGTGGGTAATACTTGAAATATAATACTATCTATAATAATGTTATTTTTATTACCTAATTAATTATTGATTGTTCTTATATATATATATATGGTTAGAATATTTTAATGAAAGGTCGTTAACGAAAGGTATTTGGCATAAGACGATCCAACCATCTCTGGGATCGGTCCCATAGTTCCAAGACTCCATTATGAGAAGAAGCATGATCGTCTTAGCTTTGAGAATTCGTTCTGGGCATATTCCATTGAATAAGTTTAACTTTTTGATGAAAACAAGGGAAAACAGCAATTGCGAAGCTTGCCTTCAAGAAGAAGACGTGTATCATATTGTAATGGAATGTGTCCGGAACGAATCCCAAAGAAGACAGGTATTTAAGAATACTTATAATACCGAGTGTTTGTAATGTAATATTGTCACGCCCAACATCCGACGAAGCCAAGTTAATCTATAACTAGTGGGCTATTTTTTAAAGTTGAATGTAGAATGAAAAAGGGTAATTGGAACGTAAGAGTAAAATAATACATACAGTCGAGCATAGCAACCTCCTTCACAACCTTTTTTGAAAGATGTCAAAATGTATTTTTTATTTACATGTGTTTTTGTATAAAATTGAAGCATTAGTGTGAGTAATGCATATTTTAATTAATTTAATGTACTTCTAATGCATTTTATATAAAATAAATAGGTTTCTGCACTTCTCCTCCATATAAACTTTAACTATGCCAAATTTCACGTTCATCCGTTCGCCCAATCCCGTTAAAAAGGGATACAAACTTTAGGCTTCACGTATTAATATATAGATATGGTGGACGACGGTATAACGGCAAGAAAGTGAACGTAATATTGTTTTTCAATTTAGCTTTTTTATTAGTATTTTTTGAGATGTATACCTACAAGTTGTTTTGTAATTTGTGATTGTTCGTAGTATGGATGAGGGTAGCGTGTTCTCTTTGAACAAACCCTCAATAAAAAGAAAGAGAAAAAAAAATGTATTTCTAAAAATTGTTTAGCAAAAATATCAACAGGTTTTTAGTCTGCGTATTATTAAAATAATATTAAGTATACATACAATCTATATACATATAATAAAGAATATAAATCTAACGTGTCTTTACTTTTTCTATTTTATCCTCGAGTGTAACTTAGTGTTTGTTTCATTCAAATCGGACCACTATATCAAAAGTTATTGTAATTAGAATGATGGCTGGAGGTAAGTACGTGAGAAGAGTAGTAATCTATGAGTATACTAATATAAAGCTTATTTGTTTGGTTGAACGTGCTAATCTCAGGAACTACTGGTCCGATTTGAAAAATTATTTTCGTGTTAGATAATTTATTAATCCAGGAAGGCTATATCACGCTAAGACCAATAGGAGCGGAGCACCAATAAATAATGTTTCAAAATCGTTTTTTTCTTCGTTTTGAGAGCTTCCGCTGCGTGTTAGCATCAGCCCAAAGTAACTATACCACGCGGACACAGTCGCGGGCAGAAGCTAGTGAATAATATTAAGGGTACAGACCAATGGTTAACTTGTATGAACTTTTAGTGTTTTGTCTGAATGTTATAAATTTTACCGACTTTCATTTTTGAGCGTGACTAAATTTTACTTTCGAGTTAACTATAACGCTACTGTCCTGATGGGGTTTTTTTTTTTTCGAACTGACTACGCTATTGACCAAGCAAGGTCTTAACAGCTTCACCGGACTACTAAGGCGAGCGCTTAAGGCACTCAGCCGATTTTACTTTGACAACTAGCTCAAGGGTGCGCGGCACACCTCGGCTTTGGCTGTTGCCTGATACAAGCAATTCGCGACCTATCTGAGCTAACCTAAGCTAAGCTAACTATTCATACCTGATGGGCCTTTACAGCTTCACCGCAGTAATAAGGCAAGCACTTATGGCGCACAGCCGCTTGCCAAAAAGCCCAAGGGCGGCAAAATGGCTAAACCTCGGTTTCGGTTGTCTTGGATGCAACATCGCGAGCTAAGCTAGACTAACAAAACAAAACTAGTATCTGATGATTGCTTTATGTAGTGATACATATGTCATAAGTGGAAAAAACTACATAATTTAATTTCAATTTATTATTACAACAGAGTTTTTATATATTTTACAATTATATCCAATTACAACTATATTAAATAAAAACTAACATATTACAGTCCCCGTCGATTTCCTTGACCGCTCTGCAAGTTCAGGGTAACACATAAAATATTCAGCAGTTTAATATTAAGTTTAAATATTCTTACAGGAATCTAATATTGGCAATTAATTATCCTTTAATGGTCTCGATTTATACATACATAGATGCATCCATAGATGCACGGCGGTCAAAATGGTCGGTGCAAACTGTAAATTATGTCTTAATAAAGTAGCAAAATAATTGTTACAAAAACAGAGAAAAGAAAGAACAAAAAAATCCTTCTCCAAAAGTTAAATATTTATTATATATTAATGAACGAGTTGTAGAGATGACTTCGTATTTGTTTATTTTTTTTATTTTTTTTTTTTTTCTCCTTGTTTATTATTATTATATGTTTTGTAGTACCTGTACTAGGCCTAGCCTGTGTGACAGGTACTACCACTTTCTATTTTCGTAAAGTAATTGTAGTATTGTACTTTAATTTACTGAGTGTTAGGTTATTATTTCATTATTATAAATAGACTGTATAAAACTGTATAAAAAATGCTTGAGAAATTCATTGCCATAAACAAATCACCGTGATCATTAATTATACTCAGAGGCTGTGACGTCACCGCGAGCATACGACCTCTGCAGTGCGCGGTACGCAAGCGCAGCAGGCACGCTGCGATCTCACAGCGGGCGACTCTTAGCGCCTTTGACGACATATTCCAACGCATTGTTTTTAACACATCCGTAAAATTAAGACCAATTTGAATCTGTCAATCTCGTTTAGAGCTTGTACCAGGAAAATATGATACGATTTATATTACTGTTTTACTGATTTTATTTAGATACATTTTGGGATTTGTGGAATTTCTAGCATTGTTACTTTCTGAATTATATATAACTTATATTATTTACATGTAAATTATGTTCGTAAATTTGTGCGCTTGGAATTAATTTTAAAGTTATAAAGCTTTTTCGTGTACAATATTCGAAATAGTTTAGTTGGGACATTACCAAAGAGTTTTTATGGCTCATTAATGTAGCATAGCCACATAATAACTAATAGCGCGAAATAGCGTCTGGAAAATAACAAATGAAGATCTTTTCCTCTGTTATACAAACTATACTAAGCCGAACAGACTGCTTAACCATTAAATTAAGCAATGATTTTTAAATATATAAATGTATTTAAATAAGTTCAAGCCATGTGATTATATGTTGCCGCAATCTACATTTTAGTCACCTGTGACTGCTCTGTGAAAAGCCGTCCAGTTTATTTTAGAGATGAACTTGTTGAAACAAAGATACATTCTTTCTGAAATAGACATAGTATAGGTATTCATTCAGTTATTCAGTTTTTTATCGTATAGACACAAAGGTCTCAACTTAGGTGGGATAAGGGTAAGAAGAGGAAGATGACATATGGACCTTTTTGAAAAAATAGATGCTAGTAATAACTGTATCACAATTTACTACGTAGTTTAGAGGAAGGCTGGGAACACAGATAAATGCGAAAATTTACTAGTAATGTAATAGTAAAGTAGTGTATATTATATTTTATACATAATTTTGTGTTATATAACTCTATATTTTGTAATATTGGTGGTGTTTTACGTAATATAGTTCGGTAATTGTGCAAAAGTAAACTGGATGGAAATATCATGGAGCATGAATTCTAAGATGCCACAAAAACTCGACGAAAGTTCAAACAAGACGGCTTCCATCTTGTCAGTACATTAAAAATATCACAAGACACTTACTCCAGAATTGGTAATTATGAAATGAAGCCTGCTTGGCTGTATGGTCTATATACCTTTGTCTTTCCCTTGGAATGACAAAAAAAACAGAAAGTAACAAAAATATCTATATGTTACAATTATTTATGTACATTTAATGCTGCAAAATAAAGAATTACTTGTATATTTGTTGTAATAGATACGAAACGACATTTTACCTGCTCTAAATATACTGTGAAATGACAGTTCAATAAATAATCCCGCCAAATGTGCATACAGAGTAGTAATTAAAAATCCAGCCGTCTTACCATAAACAAAATTTGTTTTTTTTTTAACGAATAAATCCTCGAACTATGACATAAGGGCTGTTGCCGCAAACTAATAGGTTCTCCATAGCACCACGTCGAATCCTGTCATTAGTCATATTAGATTTGTGGCCGATACGGACGACGCGATAAAAAACCCGATAGGGTTCCGTGATTATAGCCGGTCGGTGCGTAATTTCGGGGTCCGCAGACGATTCCCCTTTTTTTAGCTAGTTCACTTTATGTCGATAAGTCGTTCTCGTTTTGTGATTTACTTTTTGGCAAGAACGTTCGTATATTATTATTTATTTTAAGAAACATTTGTAAACAAAAATGAAAAGTTGCATTAAATATAAATAAAATAATATAGGGCTGTCATTGTGCGTGCATTACGCAGATACCTATTAAATAAATTTCAGTTTTTTTTGTAGTTTTTTTTCTAAGACACTTAATATCGATTTAATATAAATATTACGATATGTTCCTTTTATTCATTTTTGATTAGAGTTTAAATCAGCGATGATTTTTATACCTTACGCGTTTTAGCGATTTTTGTTTTTTTTTTTTTAGAAAGTGTGGCAAGCAACGAATAACAAACACTGTTTACAAATTAAATTTTTTTTACTCTAGTTATAAATTTTTCAGGTAATAAACAATGCAGACGAAGTAGCGGGTGTAAGCCAGTACTTACATAAAAATGTCTGTTCATATATATCAGACACCTAAATCAATTCTAACACCGACCACAATGTAAATCGGTACACCGATGTCCTTTTTAGGGAGACGGTGTTTATACTATCAATTTTACCAAGCTGAACACTAGGTGGCGTTACGACTGATCAACACCTTTCAACTGATCGTCATTGAAATTTGTCTGCGTATATATTCCAACACTAAAAATATCATCATATCTATTTTGCTATAAATGAATTATTTATTACAAGAAATAATATAACAATAACAAATGCGTTCCGATACATGAACATATCTAGTATCTATATATATGTTTTAAAAAACATGGTATCTGCACAAAAGTTAACTACAAAAACGTTGCTGCTATATTCTTCCTGAGGCAATTCAATAGTGCATTTTTTTTTTTATAACCAGGGGATATCCTACATGGGATACACCTCCCACTGTCGGGGGACAGTGAGAGGGTTATGCCGGACTCCTACCGGCTAAAACCCCTGGGCCGCTGGGTGCGCAAGTTGACCAGAGTTGCGGGTGCGCGACAAGCATACTTCCACTAACCCTGGTCACGCGCTTGGGTCTACCCGAAGATGTTAATGCGGGGACCCTCACCTCTAGGAGATTTGTTTCTCCCTTGCTTCATTCAGAAGCAGCGGCGAACCGTGCTCCTCCATCACGGGACCTCCAATACACGGCAACAAGCGCCCCCGCGCCTGCTGCCTGGAGGCTTATTAGGGAGGCATACGGTGAAAGAGTCCTCCACCACGCCTCCTTCCTCGACCGACTCTCCCACGGCGAGGAGCGGGAGCATCGGCCGATCTCTCCCTAATTCAATAGTGCCTGCGCTAATATATACCAGGTTCAAGAACGTGGCTACGTGCTTCATGACCTGAAACCGTACACAAAGTGTTCTAAGTTAGTCCTCGAGTGTAGTATCGTATTTGTAACCTACTTAGAATTCTAGTATAGTTCTGTAGAATTTTACTTTCGGGTGTTTATTATAATATTATTGCCTCAGTCTTTAATGAAATACTACAATCAAAATCGTTCAAACAGCGTACCATAGATAAGAGAAACGCATTTATTTAATCTATTCATAGAGTAAAGTCCAACGCCAAAATGCCATGTAGTGGTCTTTATATTTTATCTATAATCTTAGATTATTTGGCTTTATATTATGTAATGTTGGTGGTGATTTACGTAATATAGTTTGATTATTGTGCACATGTGAAATGGATCAGAATGAATATCGCGGAGCATGGATAAAAACTGACTTGCCACAAAAACTCCCTGGAAAGTTCTAAAAAAACAGCCACCATCTTGTTAGTTCATTGAAATGATCGCAAGAAACTTGTGATATCATCACCTACTCGACAATGGCAGTAATAATCTACTAGAAGATTGGTGGCCGAAAAAAAAAAAGTATATATGCTCGCGCTGTTCTACATTTACTAGAAAGAAAATATATGATGATATTTAATGACTATAGGGTCTGAGATGGAAACATGCTAAACCTCGAGGACTTACTTTCAAGTGCGGCTACAGGAACTCACATAGGTATAGGGGCTTGAGGACAGATATTCTACCTGAAAATGATATAGCTAAGCAACTGTAAGCGGGTGTTAGCGTAAGCACTGTCACTATGCTATGGTTTTATTACGATGCCTTCAGTTTTTTTTTACATGCTTTTATTAGCTTCACCTGTTTATATGTATGTTTGTAACCGACCACTTTGAGCTCGATTTTGTCCTACTTTGAACGATAAGATTTAATTCAAACTTTGGACACCGGTCAAAGGACGATGACAATGCAATAATCCAGAAAAAAAAAATTTAACTAAAAAATTAAAGATAAATAATAGTTTAAAAAAAAACTAAAAAAACACGCTTTCAAAAAAAATCCATCTAAAAAACAGAAAATAAAATTTAATAAATTTGGATTAAGAATAGTGTAAATTAGAAATAAATGTATATTTTTGTAAAAAGTAACAAAAAAATGATAAAAATAGGTGTTTTTTTAGTTTTTTTAAACTATTATTTATTTATATCATAGGAGGTAAACGAACAAGTGGGTCACCACCGTTCATAGAAACTTGCAACACCAGGGGATTCGTAAATGCGTTGCCAGCCTGTGTTTTGGGGGAGGGAAGGGGAAGGGAGGTGGGCCTCCGGCGCTCTCACTGACCTAACGAAACGCAACAATGCAAGCAATATTGTTTGACGTCGGTGTTTCTGTGGGTCGGGTGGTAGTACCCCGGACGAGTCGACCCATTCATGCTGAAACCAGTAATAGCTTCAACGTGGCTCTAGCACCTACAACGAGGTTTCAGTATTATAGTAGTATGCACAGGTTACATGTACAGTTTAGTTACTGGTGTCTTTAACAGATTTTTTATACCAGTGGTGGCAAACGATCATGCGGGTCACCTGATGGTAAGTGATCACCGCCGCCCATGGATACCTGCGACACGAGACACAGATGCGTTGAGAAAGGAGTGCGGCCCTTGAGAAAGGAGTTTCAGAAAGGAGAAGATTTACAGTTCGGTTATGTTTTTTTTTTTCTGTTTTCGTTACTCCAGAACTTCGTGATTCAGAAACCGATCGCAAAGGGATATTTACAAAGATGTCTCATTTCATTGACATTGAACCTTGAATTTCAAAGATACACTAAGGAACTCTTCAAAATCGAATATGGAAATGTATATTGGTTGAAGCATGAGTAGGTTCATGACGATCCAATTCTACGTAGGTACGTAGTCAATCAATCAATACCACGGATCATAAATTCTGCGATGCCACAAAAATGGTCTGGTAAACCACCATCTTGTTCTAACATTGGTGTTAACACTTGAAATATTATTTCTTACTCGACAATGGCAGTTATCATCTAGAGGATTGGTTACCTGGTTAACAATAATAACATTAAAAAAAAATATGGTCAAGGACGTTCTGGTGATTTATTTAAAGTTTGGTTTTTATGTTAAATTTCTCATATTTATATACCAAATGTTCAAACTCTATATTGCAGTCCGGTTTCATAGGATGTCCTAGGTAAGTTCAAAGCAGCTGATAGCAAGTAACGATGGAACCGCCTTGAGTAAATATCAAATGGATCCGCTGTGTACTTCAACATCAGTGCTATCTTGAGCAAGGTAACGGCCAAGCCCTATAGTATGCTATAGGATTGTTAGGGATGTATCTTGCGCGGATTTTTCTAAATATCCGCTCGCTCTGTCACACTTTATCTCGGATAGACTTGAAGGTGGTAGAGCCACGCTGTAGCTATTACTAGTTTCAGCACGAATGGGTTGGCTCGCCCGGGGTAGTATCACCTTCTCACAGAACACCGACGTGAAGTAACAATGCTTGCATTGTTGCGTTTTGTTCAGACAGTGAGAGCGCCGGAGGCCCACCTCCTTTCCCCTTCTCCTTTCTCCTTTCCCTAACCCACCCCATAATCAGACTGGCAACGCACTTGCGACTCCCGTGGTATTGCTAGTGTATGGACGGTGGTGATCACTGATCAGGTGACCCACATGTTCGTTTACCTCCTTTTGACATAAAAAAACTTCTGAAACGACTAATACACATTAATTGTATGCTGTTTTATGTGCTTTATAAGTGACCACAATCCCATCTGTCGTTAGATATCGATAGGTTTTCAAGGGTAGTCGCTAACCAGGCAGACCTAGGAAAAGATATACTATGACTTTATCAAAATGGTTTCCTTCACCGAAAGCTCCGTTTCAGGTGTCGGTATATAGACGTGGGATATCCGAATACGTTACCAGATAAGCCGTTATCGCGTTTTTTTTCAAACTACGCTTTGGACCTAGCAAGGTCTTAACAGCTTCACCGGACTACTAAGGCGAGCGCTTAAGGCACTCAGCCGATTTTATTTGGGCTTCTAGCTCAAGGGTGCACGACACACCTCAGCTTCGGCTGTTGCCTGATACATGCTTTTTTTGCGAACTGACTACGCTATTGACCTAGCGAGGTCTTAACAGCTTCACTGGACTACTTACCGTTATCGCTTCGATGGCCATTAAACAATAGCAACATTATAATCGAATTCAAAAAATAAGTAGCCTAAAACTCCCCATCGACCGGTCATAATTCTATGCTGATATTTTTAGTCGTTTCGACATTATTAAGCTTCAAAGGAATTGTATTTTCAATATATATGTCTAGGTAGATGTATGCTTTAGGCGTGTTACGACAATCTTATATAAACATGTTCCGTACGCATTTAATGCTACAGTAGGAATTCGATTATCCGGGATGTTTATTGCCAAGAGGGTAGTCCGAAAAATCCAAAATCCGGATAATAAGTTTCAAAGTTGAATTAACATACATTTATTATTAAATCAAACGTATATTCCTGACACATTTGACAATAATAATAAATTATACACAATTACTATCTCATATATTATATATTTTAGCTGGAAATATATAACTTTTTTTATTTTGTAGTAATGTAATAATATAGGTTATTTGAATTAGGGATTCGGATTTCTGCGGATAAAAATATCGTTATCTCTAGTCTAGGGCACGGCGAGTGGCAGTACGCAAGCCGCACGCGCCCCGGGCTGTCACGATAAACGACCAGCCTCGCCGCCCATAGACAATTTCACCGGACTGCGCTCATGAAAAGACCTCTTTTTATTCTTTACAACCTTTTTTGAAAAAAGAACGGAACAGTATAAACCTTTTTTAAGAAATATGGATCCATGATATTGTCTTTAAAGTTATTTAAAAAAGTATTCACTGGACTTCAATATAATTTATGTATTTGGGAATTGTACACATTGTATTAATATAAATAGAGATTTAAGTACAGAGAAACTGCATTTCATTTTATAAAAGGGTTTTATATAAAAAATGAGAATGGCATAATGGAAGAACATAATGGTTTTTTTATAGATGCTAAAGTTCTTTTTTGATTTAAACTTTTCTACTTAGCTAAATTCTGAATCTAAATAAGTCTAAGTTAAATCGATAGTGAGCAATATTTGGATAAAACATTTTAAATTTAGCTAAATAAAAACACAATATTAGTAATCTTAAAAAGTCCATTCCGATTCACTAAGTTATGGTTGGAGTATCTCTCATTTGGAAGATGGCGGGTTCGGTGTTTTCCAAAAATAAATCTAAGGGATGACAACTAAACTCTGAATGCAATCACATATAAGTGCACTTGTATATAAAAATATATTACGTATTGGAAGCATCACTTCGAATTTTAATAATAACATCTCTAGGTTAAAAGATGACACTATTCAGTAAAACCTTTTAAATTGAATTAATTTAGCACATTACTTTATATATATTACAAATAACATACGTATTTGAAACACCAATAACACAGTAATTTAAACATATAACTAATTTCATACAATTTGAATGGTAACAATCTCATAGTTAATATAACCAATAAATAGGGCATATTTAATAACAAAATTCCATGACATTCGCGACCTCTCGTGGCGCTTTCAAATGAGTATTATAACTCGAACCCATTATTCAGCACACCGCTTATTTTACACGTCTCGTGTATGATTATGGATGCAGCGGACGGTATGTAGAACAAAAGCGCTTAGTGCGTAGAAAGGCACTGCGAGATCGCATCGTGACGGCTCCGGGCGACACACGGCTTACGTTCTGCCACTTCGGTAACTGTACGCCACGTGCATAGATTAAATTAAATAAACCTGTGCAGATGTGCGAGTCCGTAAATGTAAGAACAAATAATTAAAGCTCTTTCACGAATCGGTAAAACTTTTATGATATCATTTTGAAATGCGATTGCCAGAATTAGTTAATAAGTGTTTGGGAATTTATTTACAAGTTTCATTTAATTGTTGGTTTGCTTTGCAATATTTCCATGCGTAGCAAGCCATGCTGGTTGACATTTATGGCAACTCTTTACTTTCGGAGCATTTTGATAGATGGATTATGTAAGTCAGTAAAAACTTTTGAATTTAAACTGGTAAATGCTGGGACTGGCAATGATATTGTAACTGAAGACTTGTAGATATGCCATAAGCGCTTCGACGGCGCCTTGTTGAAATTTGGCTACCTATCAAACGTGATCTAGCTCCGCTAATCCGCCCATATCTAAGCAACTATAACAACTATTTATTTTTCACCGCCGATATTGATAGTATGCCATCTCACTTCTACATTTTATCTAAGATAGTGTAGCGTTACAATATTACTTTACGTATGTGTGTGTATCGTGCCATTTGTTTTGTCAAAATATCATACAGTGGTGGCGCTGTTGCGTTCTCG
This sequence comes from Antheraea pernyi, assembly GCA_015888305.1. NCBI lineage: Eukaryota > Metazoa > Arthropoda > Insecta > Lepidoptera > Saturniidae > Antheraea > Antheraea pernyi. The sequence goes on along the minus strand of MU158842.1, from coordinate 724,038 downwards.
GCGCCATTGAAGAGGTGCATGCATAAATGGACTGTATTTGCGGGGGTGCTAATTTTGATACTAAACTATATTGTGAGCAGATATGACGATGGAGAAAAGACTGGGAAGGAAATGGCACATACCTCGTGGCGTGTCAGTTTCACGTGGCTAGCCGGCTAGGTGTTTGTTTTCGATGCACTCCACCGGTTTTTTCCGTCACAACACTGATGGACACTAAAGCCTAGATTCAAAGACTCTCACACAACAATTATTGATTATAAAGTGTGTCGGCAGTCGGCACGCACTATATGCGGGGCGTTGCGTTTATTCCTACTCACTCGACCAAGCGAAAAATCAAACTGCTTTAGCATGCGGCGCGGTAACGTCTTTGGCGTGTTTGATGCGCTACTGAACGTAAGCATATGCCACAGAAAGGGGTAATTAAGCGGGGATGGAAAGTGTCGCGAACTGATCAAAATATTGTGGGAATTTTAAATATATATAAAGCGGCGCAATCATACAGGTCACGTGTCTACAGCTTTTTAGTTATAATGTCATTGGGGATTGGTTTTTTTTTTTCGAACTGACTACGCTATTGACCAAGCAAGGTCTTAACAGCTTCACCGGACTACTAAGGCGAGCGCTTAAGGCACTCAACCGATTTTACTTTGACAACTAGCTCAAGGGTGCGCGGCACACCTCGGCTTTGGCTGTTGCCTGATACATGCAATTCGCGACCTATCTGAGCTAACCTAAGCTAAGCTAACTATTCATACATATATGAGTTGTTGAAACATATATGTGTACCAAGCATACATACCTCAACAACTCCTATATATATTTCGTATCGGATAATATTCTAAACTATTTCAGTTTGATAAGGGAAAAAAATAAAACCCTTCCACCTGCATGTGTAAGCGTGTATGCGTGCACGTGTGTGGAGGTGATATGTGTAATGTTGTCGCAGTGATGTTAGATTTTGTGTCACTGTATCGCGCGAGCAGCGTTCTCAAGGGCTCCCACGCCGAGGGAACGGACCTAGGCTTGAGCTGCTACCGAAGGGGGCCTAGTCTGGTGTTTATGGGGATTGGTGTTTTTAACTATTCATTAGCATATTATAAAGTGATCTTGGTTTAGGCTTGGCGTGGTCGAAAACCGTGACGATTGACGTAGGTTCGAATCCTGCCATCAACCGAAAGCTTCACTGAAAGTAAACAACGTGTAACCATATTTTAGCTGTATGACTGTTAATGTCCGCCTGGTAACTTAAACATCTGTTTCCAGGCATCTATAGCTATGTTCCGGCAGCTGCATTTGAGAACTAGTTCCTCTCTAGATTTAACTTGGTACCTTGTGGCCATATTGTTATTTAATGTCAGACCTGATTGCAGTCAAACACTATAGCGGCGTTTGTGTGCGCGCGAATCGAATTTAGTTCTTGCGTGTGACGTTCGTGCAGATGCAACTTCAGTTTGGTCGACGTTTCGTTCCGAAACAAACGGTAAACATCGACGTTCATCAATTTTACACATAACACTACTTTGATAATCCTTCTTCTTTGAAAATAATTCGTAGATATTACAGAAATAAAAACTTTAACAGCTCTATTACTAACAGAACGCTCACCGTGTTTTAATGTTCCCTACATGTACAACAATAAATGTAATTTATGTACGTTAGAAGCACATAAGTACTTACGTTGTTTTGTTTTGTCTGAACTAGTTTGCTGAATATATCTTGCTAAGATGTAGATTTGTTGTTATTTACGTAGGGCGTTGTTTGAATGGTGGCCAGCTGTTGTATCCCGTGTTAAATAACCTTTCGATTTTAATGAGATATTATTACGAACTGGATGATACTTGCGACTTCGTCTGCGTTGTTAATTATCTTAACATATACATAATACATTTTGTAAATACAGTGTCAAACTCTTTGTAACGAATTTCAAGAAACCGAGCATTTTTTTCGTTATAAACAGATGTCGTTATACGGAGGGGAAAAAATGATTTTGTGTTAAACCATCTAAATTGAACAAACTTCTACGTTATAAAAACTTTTTCATTATTCGAACGACGTTATAAAGAGATTACACTGTATTTATATATATTATCTACAGAAGAAGAAAAAATTCTTTACTCTTTTGTAGTGTTTATAAAACCCGTACCTTATTAAAACTTTCATAACGTTATAATAAATGATTTTTGAAGTGAACCTTCTTTAGGCGCATGAGGGTAAATTTTTTACAGATGTAACGTCACGCAGGTATGCAACGGAAGTGACGTCATTTGCAGTAAACGCAGATTTTTCATCTATTTTTCAAGTCTCGGAAATCTAAAGTTTTAGATTTCTATAAATATAAACAAGACTTATAAAATAGTTCGCCAAAGAAGTTTCACTTCTGACATGTATACTTTATACGCACGCACTTTTTTTTCTTTTACACAAGGATCAAATATCTAAGAAGTAAAACTAAAAAAAAAATTTGTAATCTTTTCAGTAGATTATGCCAAGGTGGACTTTTACTATTTTATTAATATAGATGTATGTGGAATTTTGCATTAAATTTTTATGCATCATTAAATTTGGCAATATTTTATGTATAATTTTTATATTTTAATATAAAAAGATATATGAATTCATCACATAGTTAGGACCTCATATATATACCTATCAATCATGTCGTGTTCAAAAGTAACAACGTTTTATAAGAGTCTTGATTATAGTTTAGTAATGGATCTTTTGAATTAAGTATTAAATACAATCACTACGTTTTCAAACTTAAAAGTCAAAAAATTCAAACAATAGGCCCCAGGGATAAAGTGACTGATTGAGTTCAGAATACATGAGACATTTTGTAAGGCAAGATGGCGTCGAAAAACAAAGCGCGCGAAACAAAGGGACCGCCATTTTATAATAACCTGTCCGATGTCCTTAAGAGATGTTAAAAGAGGTTCAAAGTGAAAAATTCAACAACGTTATGTAAAATATAATGTATTATTAAAAAATAGGACATGAAAAATAATAACTAGTAACCTTGTGAAACAATATTATTTTTAGTAAGCTAAAATCAATTATATTTTCCAGCTAAGTCGTTTTTAAAATTGGAAAATTTGTTTCTTAAAAAATATCTCTAATGAGGTTGAACTTATAGTTCAAGTAATTGTATTTCCTGTTTCTTTTTCTACTTTGACAATCAATCTTCACTACTCAATAACCTATCAAGGTTCTGAAGGTGGTAGAGCCACGCTGTAGCTGTTACTAGTTCCAGCATGAATTGGTCGGTTCGCCCGGGGTAGTACCACCCTCTCACAGAACACCGGCGTGAAGTAACAGTGCTTGCATTGTTCCGTTTCGTTCGGTCAGTGAGAGCGCCGGAGGCCCACATCCTTTCCTTCTTTCTCTTCCCCTTTCTCCTTTCCATACACAGTCTGGCAACGCACTTGAGACTCCCCTGGTGTTGCTAGTGTCTATGGACGGCGGTGATCACTTAACATCAGGTGACCCACCTGTTCGTTGGCGTACCTTTAACATAAAAAAAAAAAAAAACAAATAATTCTTGCGATTAGCAAGTAATGATTCCGGTTTACAACATTTTACAGTTTCTTTTTTAGATTGTGGACCCCTTGTTAGAACTTCTAGGAAACGTCAGTAACATCTCAGAAATTAAGTTCCGTTTTATTACTTACTGGCTGTGGCCGCGACTTTGTCCGCGTGAAACCTTATGTAAAAGAAACAGCGATTATTAAATTCATCTGAATGTCAAAAAGTCCATTTACTTATCTACTTTTCTCTCGTACTTAAGTCGCGTCGTCATTAAAATTACAATAACTTTTGATAGACCAAATCGATTTTAATGAAACAAAGACTTAATATTACTCGAAGATACGCGTTATTATTTTCTTGGATAGGTCTTATTATGAACGCATTATTTTAGCAGTGATGCCTGCTCATACAAACAGTCAGACACACTTTTAAAATTGATTGAAATGTATTTTATTATTTATTCGTATACAACATCTTTTTTTACAAAATGCAAACAATACAGACACGTTAGATTTACGTTTATGTATAGATAACATAAATAAGATAAGAACATGAAGGTCTTAAAAGTAAAAGGTTTGTTATAATTATTTATTAAGTACGTACATCAAACCCGAATGATCAATTGTTACGAAGCAATGGACTTCATTGAGTGGCGGTATCAGAATATATAAATACATGAATATTATTGTAATGTATTCACCCCTCTGTCATTTGAAACTGCTTAAACAAAACGTTTAAAACACACCGCGATAAAGAACTCATTTACACGCTGCATTAACTATGAAATGGTACGTATAAAGACTGTGAATTACATTATTTATTCTGATGCTATTCTCAAAGTAAATAAGCGATACTAAGCTTTATTTCGAGGCATAATGATCTGTAACAATTTTATTAACTGCAATAATAAAGTTGTGAAGTCTATAAAACACGCAATTTGAACAAATGTCACTCGTCATGGAGGTTGTAATTGAACTGTCAGATTTTGGAGGGAAACATTGAATAACTTGATACGTATCGAATTAAGGAACGGATTTGTGTACATTTGCCAGTGTTTTGGCACATTCTTATCTATAGAACAAAAGAAAACCTTTTTTCGGCATATAAAAAGTTAGTAATTTAAACAATATTATCAGTAGGAGTTTTTGGCGGGATTTTGGAATATCATGTAATGGACTTTATACCATTTTATTCATAATCTTGCGTTATTTGGAACTGTATTATATCATATTGGTGGTATTTCGCATAATATAGTTTGTTTATTGTGCACAAGTGGATGGGAAATAACACCTCGGGGCATGAAAGTTCAAACACGACGGCCACCATCTTGTTGGTTCATTGAAATTATCGCAAGAAACTTGAAAAATCATCTGCTCGACAATGGCAGTAATAAACTACTAGAAAATTGGTTGCGAAATATAAAATAAAATAAAAAAAAACAATGAAGCTGATGACGGAGCTATTTGAAGCGACGATGGTTCAATGGATAGCGCGTTTGGAGGCGATATCGATCGAAGTAGGTTCGAATTACTGCAAATGAGCCGCAGCTCTCTGTGAAGGAAAACATCTTGATTATGCCTTAGCCTAGTGGTAAGGCTTTTTTTAGGCCGGCGGGCTAGTTGAAAGTTGTAAGACTGTCGCAAAGTACTTATAGATGTGTAGCGGCAGTTGCAGCTCTAGGTTTACCGTGTTTACTATCTTAGTTTAGTCATTTAACATCAGTTGATTTTAGTTAAACGCTTAAATCTATACACTGTAGGTGGTAGAGCCACGCTGAAGCTATTACTGGTTTCAGCATGAATGGATCGGCTCGCCCGGGGTAGTACCACCCACTCACAGAAAACCGACGTGAAGTAACAATGCTTGCATTGTTGCGTTTCGTTCGGTCAATGAGAGCGCCGGAGTCCCACCTCCCTCCCTTCTTCCCTCTCCCCTCCTTAACCCTAAGGGGAAAAGCCCCCTTCCCCCCAAACAGGCTGATAACGCACTTGCGACTCCCCTGGTGTTGCAAGTGCCTATGGACGGTGGTGATCACTTAATATCAGGTGACCCACACGTTCGTTTGCCTCCTATGATATAAAAAAAAATCAATTTACAAATTGCGAAATTTAAATGATTCACACTATAGTTAATTTAACAATTTGAGAAAGTTTAATAGTTTAAATTCTATTGTTTTGAGATTTCACTTCAATCAGCGGTAAATCTAGCTTTATACTTCAAAATTCAGTGACCAATATTTACACATAACGCCAGCGGTACGGCGCGTTATACAACCGGTAAAATAAATTTAAAGTATATAATGTTAATTTAAATAACAGAAAAATTGTCTTGTAATTAATTTATTATTTAAATGAAGCTATCGTTACACAAATGAACGCACCCCCAAAGACGAGGGTCCAAACTCAGAACTCATTTCGCGCCCAATTTGAGGTCGATTAAAAACAAATTTCTACGAGAATGCATTCACTTTTTTAATAGTGCTGTAAACTCACTATATCGACACCACCAAAATAGTAAGTATTAATAATATTTTTCAGTATAAATTATGAAATGTTGTTTTTTTATATTATAGGGGATAAACAAACAGGCGAGTCACCTGATGATAAGTGATCACCGCCATCCATAGACACTAGCAACACCAGGGGTGTCGCAAACGCGTTGCCAGCCTGTGTTTGAGGGAGGGGCAGTAGGGGCGGGGGAAGGGAAATGGGGGAGAGAAGAGGGGACGGGGAGGTGGGTATCCGGCACTCTCACTGACCGAACGAAACGCAACAGTCCAAGCACTGTTACTTCACGTCGGTTTTCTGTAAGAGGGTGGTACTACTCCGGACGAGCCGACCACCACTAAAACTACCTCCTACCACCTCTAAAAAGTGTAATTAGTAATAGCTTACATGATTGTTAAATATATTTTTATGTTGCTTTAAAAACATTTTTATACTTTAAAATACTATGATTTTATAACTGTTATAAAAATCTAGCCGCAATTTGTTATTTGAATCTAAGTATGATTCGTGATGTACAAATAGAAGTTCCAGATATTACAAATAAATACATATATATATATATATATATATATTAACAAAAACACCATCAATATTCTTTCCCCTTATCAAACTGAAATAGTTTAGAATATTATCCGATACGAAATATATATAAGGGTTGTTGAGGTATGTATGCTTGGTACACATATATGTTTCAACAACTCATATATGTATGAATAGTTAGATTAGCTCAGATAGGTCGCGAATTGCATGTATCAGGCAACAGCCAAAGCCGAGGTGTGCCGCGCACCCTTGAGCTAGTTGTCAAAATAATATCGGCTGAGTGCCTTAAGCGCTCGCCTTAGTAGTCCGGTGAAGCTGTTAAGACCTTGCTTGGTCAATAGCGTAGACAGTTCGAGAAAAAAAAACCACCAATATTACAAAATATAGAGTCAAATAACATAAGCTCATGAATAAAATATAAAATCTACTACATGACAAACTAAGATTCTGCTGTGAAGCTGTTAAGACCTTGCTTGGTCAATAGCGTAGTCAGTTTGAAAAAAAGAAAAAAAAGATTCCGTCAAAAACTCCCAAAAAAATATAGGTATGTTTATAACAATTCAAGACTAGGTAAGTACCTAAATATGACAAAGAGCGCTTTGGTGAATTTCTCTAGTGTAGATATTTTTAAAGCCGGCTTAATTTCTATTAAAATTGTATGTAACACTGCACTTAATGTGTAGAGACATTTACGAAGACCGGCATGAAAACGATGACTGACCATGGATTGAATTCTCGGTGATGCCCGTTGTTTCTGGATTATGCTGTGTTTACCATTAGGTGCAGTCGCTATGCCGCATTACAATAAATAAAATTAGGGAATAGAAGTTTCCATATCAATAAATAAAAAAGCACTACATGATAGACTAACCACACGTTAAAAGTGCCAGACAAGAAGGGTTAATAAAATTGAGTTAAATATTACTCGACACTAGGACATCACTATTCTCGCGTCAGTGCACTGGCATATTGAAAACTGCCCCACGCGCGACGCCCTTTGATCTCGTTGCAGTTGTCACTGTCTACGCAAACACGCAGACAACGCTTTGACAAGTTCCACGTTGCCATGTTTGTCTAATATACTGACTGTGATATACATATACTAATATCGTTCTATAGAACATAAACTACGAGTTAAAATAATATCTGAGTATACAATTTAACTCTACAACGCTAAGGAACATAGCAGTAACCGTAATTGTCAACCAATCTGACAAGCTTAACCTCTGAACTGTATAAAACCATATAAGGGTCTTTTGCAACCAATCTTTTAATACATAATTATTACCATTGTCGAGTAGAATGATATTACAAGAGTCTGGCGATAATTCGATAAACAAACAAGATGGTGGCCGTCTTGTTAGTACTTTCCTGGGAGTTTTTGTGGCAAGTCAGAATCCATGCTCCGTGGTATTATTTTCGAGCCACATCACTTGTGCACAATAACCAAACTATATTACGTAAAATACCAGCAATATTACGACTATAAAGAGCCAAATAACACAAGATCGTGAATAAAATATAAAAGGCACTACATGACAAACTAAGCTCCCGCCAAAAAAAAACGAGTGTGCTTTAGACCACACGAATGAAGTAAAATTTATATGTTTATATATGTATAATATACATGTATATACCCGATATTAAATTTTTACAAATATTTAAAGTTATAATGGGTTTTCATTGATAATACAAAACGTAAATCTCTTCAATCAATCTCGTAAATAGCTTCACTATCTTATATCTCTCTCTCAACTTCCGTTCGCCTCGCCCGATCACACTTTTCGTAACGCTCTTGACACGCATTGACCAGCTTACTAGCCCAGTTAAAGAAGTTTTACTTGAAGTGTACATGTAATGGACCTACATGACATTCCAAGATCCCGCTAAAAACTCCCCAACCATAAGGGTTTAAGGTCCTTACAAATTAATGTAGATCTCATGATGCACTGGTCAACAGACTGTTAGCAGTATATGTTTAAAAAAAACATATTTATTACGAAATTCCAAACACTTAAACAATAACAATTAATGAATTGTAAAATTATAATTAAAAAAATTGTCTAGATATTTCAAAAAACGATCCGCCATTTTGAGATCTGTGTTTTTAAAAAATCAGCCGAGGGATTAAAGCATGTACAGTCACTGTCAGTCTTTTTGACCGTTCTCAATGTAGCCTACGTTCGGGTTTGCGCATAACACTTTTAAAACAAAATAGTTTTAAAACAAAGTCAAATTATTATATTATATATTATATTATATTATATGGCGACACCTCTCGCCCTCGTACGTTGTGGTAAACGAACAGGTCGGTCACCTGATGTTAAGTGATCACCACCGTCCATGGACACTAACAACACCAGAGGAGCCGCAAGTGCGTTACCACCCTTTGGGGGGAAGGGTTAGGGGAGGGAGACGGAGAGGAGAGGGGAGGTGGGCCTCCGGCGCTCTCACTGACCGAACGAAACGCAACAAAGTAAGCACTGTTACTTCACGCCGGTTTTCTATGAGAGGATGTTACTACCCCGGGCGAGCCGACCCATTCATGCTCAAACCAGTAATAGTTTCAACGTGGCTCTACCACCATTAAACCATCTCTGTAAAGCTGCTTTGTTGTACAGCCTCTGTTTCGACTAGCTGTTCGCTCTGTGATTCCTTCTGGCTCCTGGTGACCGGCATCTTGATTGCCGCGAAGATCCGGCTCGAAGAACCAGCTATTGGGGCCGCCGCCTGTCAATATGGCGACACCTCACCTCATTTCCACCTCACCCCACCTAACCGCGGTGCCGGTGACGTACGAGGGCGAGAGGTGTCGCCATATTGACAGGCGGAGACCTCAATAGCTGAAATCTGACATTTACTTAACCTCAAGTTGTGTCTACTCTGTTGTTCTATACTCAGGAGTATATAAGATTAGCGAGGACTTACTTGAAGTGAGAATAAATTGATATTTATATGTAAAATGTATATTATTTACATTCATAAATATTTTCTTGGTATCATGGCTGAGAGGTTAGCGTGTTCAAATGAGAAATTGTCTTTTTTAAGTTCGGATAAAAACGTTTATTGGCTATATATGACTTCATTCCATAAAATGTCTATTCTATATGATTCGTACGAAGCGATTTGCTTCCACATTTACGTACAGCTAAGGAATGGAATTCACTCCTGGCGTCTGTCTTCCCGTCATCTTATAACTTGAAAGTCTTCAAGAGTAGACTGAACAGGCGTCTAGTGGGTAAACGCGATACATCGTCGGCCTCATCGCCACTTACCATCAGGTGAGATTATGGCCAAGCGCGTAATCTAAATATTGTTTACCTGCCATAGAAACAATATGTTTTAAATCAAATTAAAAAATAAGTGTGTGTGTACTTATGTACACGCGTTAGAAGTTGTACTTCTTTTTGGAGTAACAAAATAAAAATCTTTTCAACAATTTTATCTTAGCATCTTGAGATAGCATTGCGGGCGACGTCACGGTTAACAGCTAGTATAAACTAAAATTGCTTCAATTACTTTTTATAATGTCCGCTATCTGCCGGTGAAAGTCCCGTAAAAACGGTCGAACCGTTTCGTAGATAGCACTGCAAGCGAAGCCACGGTTAACATCTAGTCTAAATTAAAATTACTTAAATTACTTTTTATGAGGTCAGCTATCTGTCAGTGAAAGTGCCGTGGAAATCGGTCTAATCGTTTTGAAGATAGCATGGCAGACGAAGCCGCGGTTAACAGATAGTCTAATTTAAAGTAGCCCAAGTAACTGTAATTTTTTCTATCTGCCAGTGAAATTCCCGTCAAAATCGGTTCAGCCGTTTCGAAGATTACCCGGAACAAACAGACAGGCAGACCGACAAAAATTTTAAAAATTGCATTTTTGTTATCAGAAGCGTGTATACTTTCATACCCAATCAGTCAAAAAAATTTATTTTGATATTACATACAGACACTTCATTTTTATTATATGTATAGATATAGAATAGATTAAGTTTGTTTTGCGATGTTGTAAAATACAAAACATGTAAAGGCATAGCAAAACACAACAGGCAAAGTTAACAGAGTATATGTGTTTACTATCGACTATCGATAGTACTAAAATTAGAAATTATTATTATTGGTTAAATTTGGTTTATTTTGCTTTTCCGGGCGTATACCGAAAACTTTTTATAACGAAAAAATTATCGGTTTCTTGAAATCTTTACTAATATTATAAAGAGATAAAGTTTTTGAAGTTGTAAGGAGTAATCTCTGGAACTACTTGTCCGATTTGAAAAATTCTTTCGTTGTTATATAAGTCATTTATCGAGGAAGATTATACGTTATATATCATCACGCTAAGACGAATAGGTGCGGAGCAGCAATGGGGAATGTTTCAAAATCGGGGTGTTTTTTTCTTTTGGGAGCTTCCACTGCATGTTAGCGTTAACTCAAAGTAACTATTCTACGTGCAGGTAGCAAGTAGAGTCTAGTCATTTATAAAGATAGAAACTTAGACGAACATAGATAAATAGAAATTTCAAGTCACATTTTTACCGATCCTACCGATTATATGACGGCAGCGAACGATCAGTACCAGCCTGTATCTCCAAACACAGCGTGTTCACGCCGACGCCCGTATAATCACAGATCACGTTGCCGTGGTCTGGGGGTAAAATTCGCTCCCGCACACCAGACTAGGCCTCCCTCGGCAGCGGCTCAAACCTAGGTCCGTTTCCTCGGCGTGGAGCCCTTGAGTACGCTGCCCGCGCGAATGTGACACAAAATCTTACAACACTGAAACACCATTACACATATCATCTTCACACACGTACACGCACACATGAAAGTGGTAGGGTTTTGTTTTTTCCCCTTATGAAACTGAAATAGTTTAAAAAAAAATATCCGACACAAAATACATATAAGAGTTGTTGAGGTATGTATGTTCTGTACACATATATGTTTCAATAACTCATATAAGTATGAATATGTAGCCTAGCTTAGGTTAGCTCAGATAGGTCGCGAATTACATGAGTCAGACAACAGCCCAAGCCGAGGTGTGCCGTGCACCCTTGAGCTAGTTATCAAATAAAATCGGCTTAAGGCGAGCCCTTAGTAGTCCAGTGAAGTTGTTCACACCTTGCTAGGACAATAGCGTAATCAGCTCGAGAAAAAAAAGCGGACAAAGTCGCGGGCAGAAGTTAATTGGTTATAAAGAGATAACACTCTACCTACATTACTTATATACATGTTCAGAATAATAAGAAAAATATCTACATTGTATATAAAATGTATTATAAGCCCAGTATTATAGTCTATAAGTTAATTTATATGATCGAGCGAAACAACAGGCTCGGGCAGTCTGCCACGTCCGGGAGGCAGGTTGCGAGCGACCACGCCCTGCAACTTGCAAGGTGCATTACAACACATTATGTACTTGTTACATGAACTAACCACATAAGTCTGTACTTAACCTTCTCCCGACCATACGGTCTTATTGAATACGCCATAGAGTAACAAACCCGCGCGTAGTTAATGTTAGCGGTTTCATAATTCTATGGAATATGCACACTAATTTTCAAACAATGTAACCGTTGAAAACGATTGTTATAATACTGTAGCTGAATTCAAAGTAAAGATCAGTCAAGTGTGAGTTTCACTCGCGTATCGAAGGTTCCGTTTCAATGTATATATATATATAATAAGAATGTAAATGAATGAAGAAAGAAAGAAATACCTTATTGTTGGAACAACCATACAATTACATTTTAAAAATGAAAAATAGTTGTCCAACAATTGGCGAACCCATTCAGCAAAAATCTGCAATACAATAATTAGTACTGCAGTGCTGATTTTCGATGGGAGCCTATATGATGATAAACCACCTATATGATAATTAACCACCTAGCAATCATCGCTCCAAAATAATATAAATAACTAGCGGGCCGGGCGGACTTTGTCCTGCCTTGATAATTAAAAAAAAACTAAAATTCAACCGCAACGCCACCTACCGGTTCCAATTGTGAATCTAAACCATTCTCGTATCCACTGGAACACGCACACAAAATTTCATCAAAATCGGTGCAGCCGTTTAGAAGGAGTTCAGTGACATACGTGTGTACAGAAGAAATTTATATATAAAGATTATCCATCTCAACAATAAGTGCAGCGACAATAAAATGGAATACGGAGGGCCAAAGGGGGGGGGGGGGGGATTCGTAGGTAATAGTATCTTTTGTTAGTTTTTATAACAAAGTCCCAAAGCACATTGACATTACCGATTTACAAGAACGATTTGCAAGTGCAAGAACCATGTCAAGCTGGTTTTAATGTCTAAAATGATTATGAGATAATATTCTCAGGACCTACATTCAATAAAGTATATTTTCATTTTGACATATTACTCAAAAGTTAAAGAGTATTTACCTCACGATTATCATTTAGGCAAATAATTTTCCAAATACAAAACGATCCACGTCATAATATATCAACAAGCGAACGTACAAACTTAACTTTGCGTGTGAGATAATACGAACCACCGTAAAAATCATACATTTAAAAAATTCCCACCCGAAACTAACGGTAAACGTAAGTTTGCGGTTCCGAATGATCTAATTAGACATCACGGTCGAGCCTTAGGCTTAAAACGTCAAAAACAGTTGAAAATCGCACGAATACGGCAAAATCTCGAACGACGCTCGGTCACGTTGCGAATTCGTGGCATTTCACAGGCACGCATCGTATTAAAAATGATTAAATTAGTTATCTCCGAGTGAATTCTCGTATGGTCGTGTGAGTTTCGGGGCTAGCTCATGACCGCCCCGAGATAAAAGGGTGTACGCAAATTGCGTAGTTACCGTACGTCGGTAGCGAGATGATTTCCAATAATACCGATATTAGTGTGTACAGTAACGTTAATTTTGTTGCATTCCGTGAGTTTGTTTATATGTGGGAACCAGAGGTACCTTATTATAAAAAATTCTTTTTTTTTTTCTCGAACTGACTACTTACTCTGTTGACCATGCTAGGTCTAAACAGCTTCACCGGACTACTAAGGCAAGCGCTTAAAGCACTCAGTCGATTTCCTTTCATTATTTTCATAAGAATACATATTTCAAAATATATTCACCTATTGGCTGAAATAAATAATTGCCTTTGCTATATCTCATACAAACTTTTGAAAAAAAGTTGAGCCAGGTAATGAAATCCTGTGTTCTTTTTTTAAATGTCAAACAAATATAGTCTGAATTATTCCAACTTCATTATTTCTACATTGAATTTATTAACATTAGTCTGGTTTCAATCTATTGACGTTGCGAGCAATAATTATATACATTTTATTAATCAATCAAACATATGCGCAATCTCACTAGAAAATATCAATATTATATATACACAGTCCGTTATACTAAACAGCGCTAGCGCAAGCGCAGTATATAACGAGCATGTCGAGGGCCTGAGTGATGTAGTCCGGTGAAGCCGTTAAGACCTTGCTAGGTCAATAGCGTAGACAGTTCGAGAAAAAAGAAAAAAAAAGCGTGAGTGACGCGAACCCATAAGTTTCTCTCCTACCAAAAATCGCTCAAAGCGGCTGCAGAGGTTTTCACTTTCAAAACGTACACAACCTTTTTACATCCTCTTAAAATCAGCGAAGTTTAATGTTGTAAAGAGATGATAAAAATTGAATATAAATTTGAAGAAATCTCTAAGCTAAATGATCGATTAACAGAATACATTAAGTTAAAAACTATGTAGGCTGATTCCTCTGAAAAAAAAAAAAGGCTTGGTCACCTGTATCTACTATCTTCTTCTATAAATATATAAACGTATGTCTATAAAAAAATAAGTGACAGGCAAAAATGACAGATTTTCCTATAAACTTTTATCCTCTTTTTCACCTATTTTAGGGGTTGAACTGCCAACAATTCCTCTATAGTGCTTACCTACAGTGTAAAAGCTCCAGCTTCAGTACTTTAAGCTGTGTATTATATATCAGTGTCAGTGTAATATGTCATTCAGTCAGTTTTTCTTTTACAGCTATAAATATAGATAATCTATAATTTATAGATAATGAAAATACATCTCTTTTGAGGCCCAATCACGTCAAAACTATTGGACCTATTGGTATAGGTGTATGACCATTCGACGTGGAATTCGTAGATGATTCTAGATCCGTGGTCGCGAAATTGCAACCCGCGGTGGATATTTGTTCGGCGACATAGTAAATAATTTTAGGAAATTTATCAAAACTGATTTTGCACCTGTAGTTAACTATAAAGAATTACGCGGAACAGGAGGACGAAATAGGGCGAGTGAGCGGGAACATGTTTGTGTGTGCAAAAATATAAACTATGAATACACTATCACTATCTAATATATACGACGTATGTACGCCCTCTTCTATAATGTTTCCTGCTTTGCAAATGTAATAATATCAGTTGACACATTCAACCAATAATTGCATGATGCAATTTTTTAAGGTATACTTGATTTTAGACCTGAAAGTACTGGCAAATGATATTTGTAGTTACTTTGAAATCAACTAATTGCAAGTCAACTGAACTGTCAAATAAATAACTTCACAAGTTGCTATTGTCATACAAAATCTATAAGGCAATCAAATTTTGACAGCTCACTAAAAAATTGTCAATTGATTGGTGGTGTCAATTACTCAATTCTTGAATGTGCGGGCCGCAGTTATTTCTCACATGGTTGTGTTTTGCCCTTGGCCAGAAAAGTATGACAACCATTGTTTATTTATCTATTTCTCATTTTTTTAACGTCTAACGGGCGGATATCCTCTTTTACACTTATATATGAACTTATATATGACAATACGAAACGGATGAGGTGGAAGACAGTTGAAAATCCAGAGCCATATACCGCGCGACTCGCAAGAATATCTTAGCCTGCGGCAATGCGCCTGCGCAGCTGCCGCGCTCTCATAATAAAAGCAGCCCGCGCAGTGCTGCCTCACGGCTCAGGAACCGAACTTTATACGGGTGATTAATAATAAACCAAACATATTTATTAACATATTTAGGCGCATTGAGCGTTATTCTTATATGCCAAAACTTATGATTTCACGTCAGTGATATGATAGTAAACGTGACAGATCGTATTGCGTCCAGATACCGCGTTTTACGCGCTTTTCTACCCTAGGAAACGTCGGGCAGATAGACAACTGACAACTATGTCAACTCGTCACTGACTCGCGCGTAGAACTGGATTTTATATAATGTACTCTGTGGACGCAGCAATAGGGCCTGAGTATTTCGAGGCGCGCGGCGCTCGCGCGTGCTACGCTCGAGTCGAGAGTCTCGCTCATTGCACGCGTTTTACGCGCGAGTTAGGAAACGCGCCGCACCTTCTGGACGGGATATATGTAGCTCTAGTATTTTGGGTACGCGCGAGTGTCTAGGCGCGAATCGAGAGTCTCGCTCATTGCACGCGTTTTACGCGCGAGTTAGAAAACGCGCCGCACCTTCTGGACGGGATATATGTAGCTCTAGTATTTTGGGTACGCGCGAGTGTCTACGCGCGAGTCGAGAGTCTCGCTCATTGCACGCGTTTTACGCGCGAGTTAGGAAACGCGCCGCACCTTCTGGACGGGATATATGTAGCTCTAGTATTTGGGGTACGCGCGAGTGCCTACGCGCGAGTGGACACGCGTGTAAAACGCTTCATCTGGACAGGCTCTTAGACCAGCGACGCATAGTATAACGGCCTGTGTACATGTAATATTGATATTTTGCAGTTCATCATACGTTTGATAGATTAATAGACTTTATAAAAATGTATATAATTATAGCACCGAGTGTCAATAGATGAGAAAACAATACTAAGGTTAATAATTTCAATATACAAATTATGAAACTTAAATACTGTAATTGACACTGTAATAAATTTAAAAATTCAAATGTTGCATTGTTTTGTGTTTTCATTTCTGTCTGCAGTCCTTACGACTGCCTTGTTTTTTTTAACTATCCTTTTCAGGTGTAGATATCTTCTAGTATTCAGAGAATATATCGACGGTAGAAAGCGCAAATGTTGTAACTTGCATTTTGGGCTAACCAGGGTAAAATATGAATTTATAATAATAAAATAGATTTTACTTTGTTTATGTGTCAATGCGATTTGGAATTGCTTTGCTATATAAGTACATACCAATATTCACTCTCTATTTTTATAAATATAATATGAGTTATGAATTTTTGAAATCGGTTTTTTGGCTCTGGTGTTAAGTTGGGTTTTTCAAGTTACGTTAATTCCGCTTTCTTCCGTCGATATGTTTTTCAATGTTAATAAAATTATTTTATTTTAATTGTTTTTATACATTTCCTGGGAATATTTCGGTCTACCTTGCAAACACTAAAAAATCGAATCTTACTACCTTCGACACAGCATCTTACTGTAAAACCAAAAACCGACCGTTACAATTTTCTAAAATGACTATCTATGCCGCGACTTCCTGCGCGTTCGAACTTCAAGCATAAAACAGTCATTCGTTTACTTCGTCTTAGATACCATTTATAAATTATATAATATACTGATTTTGTAAGAGATTAAATTGCATTTACTTACCTACTCTTTTCTCCTACTTAACTCGATTTTAATGGTGGTAAAGCCATGCTGAAACTGTTACTGGTTTCAGCAAGAATGGATCGGCTCGTCCGAAGTAGTACCACCCTCTCATAGAAAACCGACGTGAAGTAACAGTGCGCCGGAGGCCGCCTCCCCTCCCCTCTCCTCACTCCTCTCTCCTCTCCCTCTCGCTCCCCTAACCCTTCCCCCCCGAAGGGTGGCAACGCACTTGCGACTCCTCTGGTGTTGTCAGTGTCCATGGACGGTGGTGATCACTTAACATCAGGTGACACACCTGTTCGTTTGCCATAAAAAAAAAAAACTCGAGCCGTCATTTAAATTGCAATAACTTCTGATAGAGTGGAGCGATTTTAATGAAACAAAAACTAAATGTTACACGAAGATATACTTTATGACCTTATGGTCTTGTCCTGAATGTAGTACTTTAGCAGTGATGCGTGTTCAAGCAAACATACAGACAGACATTTCTTTCTGAAAATGATTGACATGTGTTATTTCTAGATACATGCAATATTTTTTTTTCACACAGATCTAAAAAGTATCTATAAGCATGTTAGATTTACATTCTTATTTTATATATAGACTAGCTTTTGCCTATGGCTTTGCCCGCATTAATGAAATTTTGATCTATCCCCCTAGAACAGTTCTGTTTATTTTTATAAATGGTACTCTATGACCTTTTCTATGACTGTCTTTTAATAACTTTTAACAGTATTATTTAAATTGAATATCATTACTCATCTTGTTAGGGACTAACGCCCGGTGTCTGAGGCATCGGTTAAACTACCAATAGTTATTCACTCAACAAAGTTATCCATAAGATAAACTGTCAAATGGCCCGTCGTGTTTTACTGACATTTATCGTATGATTGCCTATTCAGCCAAAAATGCATATCTACCAATCATGTATCCTAATTATGCTTTCGTATGGAGCGGAATCCTGGACGACATACGCAAAACAAGAACGCCGACTGAACACATACCACTTGCGATGTCTTCGAAACATACTGGGCATAACGTGGAAGGATCGTGTGACAAACGAGTCCGTCCTGAGTAAGGCACAGCTTCCTAGCATTACCGCTATTCTCAAAAAGCGACGACTGCGTTGGTTAGGGCACGTGCATCGAATGGAACGAACTCGTTTGCCAAGACAAATTCTGCTTGGAGAGGTTGCACATGCAAAGAGGTCTGTTGGCCGTCCTATGCTTCGTTTTAAGGATTGCATTAAACGTGACATGGCTACATTCAATATCCCAAGCGGCCAATGGGAGGAGCTAGCCTTGGACCGGGCTAAATGGTGTCGCCTAATTCACGAAGGCCAATCAAAGCACGACAAGACCTGGTTTCGGCAATTGGAAGAAAAACGCATGAGGCGTCACGAGCAGGCCTCCTACCCCCGTCCACCTGGGGGTACAGATGTACATACTTGCCGAATTTGCGGCCGAGTGATTCGTTTCCGGATCGGTCTTGTCAGCCATTTACGAAAGTGCCGCCAGAATGCTACTTAAATCATCTGTTACAGATGAAAAGGCCTATGATGATGATGATTCAGAAACGCAATTTAACAAGTTACCGAACCGATAACGCTATTGATAAGATAAACTACAATTAAAGTACCTCAGAAACCGGTCATAAGTAAGTTAACAGTGCGCATATTAATAACAGCACCTCCAGATATCAGTATTTTTATCATTTCTGCCACTTTTTACAAAAATATACATTTATATCTAATTTACACTATTCTTAATCCAAATTTATGAAATTTTAGATTCTGTTTTTTAGTTGATTTTTTTATGAAAGCGTGGTTTTTAGTGTTTTTAAACTATTATTTATTTTTCATTTATAAGTTAAATTTTTTTAACTTTTTTTTCCGATTATTGCATTGTCATCGACCTTTGACAGGTGTGCAAAGTTTGAATTAAATCTGATCGTTCAAAGTAGGACAAAATCGAGCTCAAAGGGGTCGGTTACAAACATACATACATACAGGTGAAGCTAATAAAAGCATGTTAAAAAAGACGGCCATGACTAATTCAGATTACGCGGTTACGGACATCAGCTAGTGAAATAATAATCAAAGAACGACGGATAATCGAACATCCTGTATAAAGTTATCCCGGCGGACATTACGTATGCGCGCCCGATATAATAAATGTATCCGTTTAATTATTATTTTGAAAATATCCGCGCCCCGGGCCGGCTGCCGGTCCCTAAGATATGTACAACGAAATACAAAAGTAATGCACACACATACTTGAATCGGTTGCGTTGCTTTTTAGGAGTTAATTAGAGCGACAAGATTGTGACTCACCGAAAAAAAATTAGTTTTCATAAAAGTATGCAATTTTTCATCAATGTTTTTTTTAGACGTCATCACGTAAAATTATCGTCCGTAAACCAACTTTACAGGAAACTAATTTTTTTTCGGTGAGTCACAATCTTGTCGTGATGAAAAATTGCATACTTTTATGAATTGAACTGAATTATCTATATACTAATATATAAAGCTGAAGAGTTTGTTTGTTTGGTTGAACGCTATGATCTCAGGAATCACAGGTTCGATTTGAAAAATTATTTCGATGTTAGATAGCTCATTTGTCGAGGAAGGCTATAGGCTTATATATCATCACGCTAACACCAATAAAAGTGGTGCCCCAATGAAGAATGTTTCAAAATCGGGCTGTTTTTTTTTCCTTTTAGCTGCGTGTTAACGTTGCCATGGTAACGTGGGAACTTTCTATCGCAAACATTTTTAAAGTTTATTTTGTGTTTCTGTTCAAAATGTTAATTCTACGTCTGTTTTGTTTCTAGTTTTTTTATTTGTAATCTATCACGTATTATAGAGGAAGGCTATAAGCTATATATCATCACGCTAAGACCAATAGAAGCAGAGCACCAATGAAGAATGTTTCAAAATCGGGCACTTTTCCTTTTGAGAGATTTCGTTAGTTGTAGTAATAACATTCGTTCAATAGGACAGGCGAAGGCATCAACCCTCCTTGGGATTATTTTGTTGTACCACTGTATTTATGATTATTATTATATAGTTACGAAGTCTGATGGGATTCTTAGCCTTACAATTTTTCTGTAGGTTTTAGCTTTGGTAGGCTATTTATAGTGTCTTTTTGAGCGGCACCACCGTTCCGGTTAAAAACAAAGTTCTTCAAGATTATGGTCTGCTTGTATGCTTGCTATATTGCCATTTGTATGTAACAGAAAACTAGTCAAGTTTAAACTATTCCCGGGGACTGCATTTTCGGGTTTTTTTTTTCAGGATTCGTGGTTTCAATATTTTCTCAGTAATAACAATATAATATTATATAAAATAAACCATTATAATAATATAAAATATGAAAACTATAATAGAAAAATAAATGCAAATAAAATGAAAATAGAATAAATGCTAAAGTACTGCTATCAGTATCAGTACTATGATATAAAATCATAAAGCATAGCTTCGAGTAACATTTAGTCTTGATTTCATTAAAATCGGTTAACTCTATCAAAACTTATTGTAATTTTAATGACGATGCGACGATGCGAAGTAAACTTAACACGTTCAGATGATTGTATTAGTCGCTATTCTGTACATCAGCTTCCACACAGACGAAGTGGCGTGCACAGCTAGTGTACATTAAAGACTCGAAAATGTTTAATACTTAGGAAACGCGTGTAAAGTCGCGAGAAATCGCTAGTGTATACTGTTATTATAAAGAGGTAAAGTTTGTGAGTTTGTGACGTTGTAATAAGAATTCTCTCAGAGTTATACTTCATTAATTAATAATATTTGGTCGGTCACGCTCACTAGCATGTCATGGTGTGAAATTATAAATTTATCTCCTGCCAAAAATACCGCTCAACGTTTTTATTGTAGCTCGGCAAAGTGACTGTACTGTGTCTGATGGCAAGCACACGTAATATCACGTAAAATGCCCTCAATATTACAAAATATACAGTCAAATAACACAAACATATGAACAAAATATATAAGCCACATAATGTGCTAAGATCCTAACAAAAACTCCAGTTTTGATCTTAGTATCTAGGTTTTAGTACTTACTTTAGTCATTTATCAAGGAAGGTTACAGGCTATATATAATCACGCTAAGGCCAATAGGAGTGGAGCACCAATGATGAATGTTTCAAAATCGGGGTTTGTTTTCGTCTTGAGAGCTTCCGTTGTGTGTTAACGTTAGCCCAAAGTAACTATTCCACACGGACAAAGTCGCGGGCAGAGGTTAGTCGTATATATTTGAAAAAACATTATAGCTACGTTCGTTCTTGACAGATGCACAGTGAGAGGTGTTAGCTACGGCCATCAAAATCGTTAGCATATTGAACCATCCTATAATTGGAGTGTAAGGGGTGTCGAATAACATCGTAAGACTTGAGACACCCAAGCCAACCTCACCTGCACGTGGTCATTCGATAAACTATTAGTATTCATATATCTGTGTACACGTTATGTGTACGTAATGTACCGTTACATGTTACAGTAGATGTACAGTAGATGTACGTTCGTATCGTAGTTACAAATGTTTTTGAAAAAGCGTTTCTGCAATCAAATCAGATCAAAAATACTTTATTCAGTTTAGGCCCTAATAAGGCGCTTATGAACGTCAAAACTACCACCGGTTCGGAAAACAACCCAGTCACCGAGAAGAACCGGCAAGAAACTCGATTGGGTCCATCTTTTTAACATAAATATATATTTCAAATACATTATACGTTACAATACCGTTTTTAGTGGATGCACAGAGAGGAGTTAATTCCAGACGTCACCATCGTTCACGTATTGATCCACTCTATAGTAGCCTTTCGACACTAAAACCCGCTTGACATGGTGCTTAAATTTACAGTCCGGCAAATCGGTAATATGTTTTGGGACTTTATTGTAAAACCTAACACTATTACCTAAGAAACTATTACTGGTTTTGCTAAGTCTGAAACATGGGACGACCAGTTTGTCACAGTTTCTAGTATTTAGATCATGCCGGTCTTTTACAAAATGCAGATTTTCAAAGTTTTTACGGACATACATTAAATTATCAAGAATGTAATGGGAGGGTAGAGTTAAGATACCGAATTCCTGGAACTTCGTTTTTAATGATTCGCGAGGTCCCATATTATATATTGCTCGAACACACATTCACACATGTACACATTCACTGGCAATTTTACATTTCTTTAATAAATTTTTAATAAGCGCGTGCGGAACTGCGGATAACAGCTAGTTCTATATATATACAGATGCATCATAAGCAGAACGTTTTGATATTTTTTTTTCGAACTGACTATGCTATTGACCTAACAAGGTCTTAACAGCTTTACCGGTCTACTAACGCGAGCGCTTAGGGTACTCAGCCTATTTTATTTGGGCAACTAGCTCAAGGGTGCACTGCACACCTCAGCGTGGGCTGTTACCTGATACATGCAATTCGCGACCTATCTGAGCTAACCTAAGCTAAGCTACATATTCATACTATTACGAGTTATTGAAACATATATGTGTACCAAGCATACATACCTCGACATCTCTTATATGTATTTTGTGTCGGATAATTAACGTTTAGGCCTATGGCGCCTATCTATCGCTTGTTCCGCGCTCTCGCTTGCACGCTCGGCTCAGGTGGAACGTGACAAAGAGTCATGCTTTTTCGTGCGTCCAGCCGACGTTCATCCATTTATAAGACGTCACTTCATAATGAGATATACACTTCGGGCTTAAGGAAGCATCTACCATGTTTCCACGAGAAAGAATTGCATTTTTTTTCCTGTAAATATTTACAGGAAATTATATATCTGAAGGTGGTAGAGCCACGCTGTAGCTATTACTAGTTTCAGCACGAAAGGGTTGGCTCGTCCGGGGTATTACCACCCTCTCACAGAACACCGACGTGAAGTAACAGTGCTTGCATTTTTGCGTTTCGTTCGGTCAGTGAGAGCGTCGGAGGCCCAGGTCCTTTCCCCTATCCCTTCCCATTTTTCCTTTCCATACACAGGCTGGCAACGCACTTGCGACTCCTCTGGTACTGCTACTGCCTATGGACTGTGGTGATCACTTAACATTGGTGACCCACATGTTCATTTGCCTCCTTATGACATAAAAAAAAAATTCTTTAAATTCTTGTTCATTATGAACTTAATTAATTTGATTGGACTTATGTAGATATAAGCTCAAAATGTACCTGATGCATTGTTCCCCGATCTAACTTAACGTGTTTAATAAATAGCAACAGGCTATTAGGTAACTGCAAGATTTGCAAGAGTCTCGCTGCAAGACCAGGACTGAGAGTGCAATACTAAGGCCAAGGCCAGGTGTATTGACGCAAGACCAATACCAAGAATAAGTCAAGTCGTCTTGGTCTTGCATTTGGGCAACACTCATGATAACGCTACATGACATAAGTGCGGTGAATCACAGAGACTTTCCGATATCTATGTAGCCACTGTTGTTCTTAGATTATTGTGCTTACACTAAAACGCAAAAATGTGTTTGAACATAGTTATAGAACGATGCAAGCTCGTACAATAGCCGAATACGAGACGAAAGTTTAGGGTCGGCTTACCCTTCACTATGAAATAGGTATCATAATGGACTAGAAGTGAAATTATTTGAAATACAATTACAGTTTCACAAAACATACCTACACTCTTTAGAGATTTTTTTTCTATAGACACTCGGATTTAAAATTTATAGTAAATAAAATTAATAGACATTCACTATAATAAAAGTCTTCGATTAAAAAAATACAATCAAGCTATAGTACATACTACATTAATTTTTGAAGGTGTAGCCACGCTGTAGATATTACTAGTTTCAGCATGAATGGGTCGACTCGCCCGGGGTAGTACCACCCACTCACAGAACACCGACGTGAAGTAACAGTGCTTGCATTGTTGCGTTTCGTTCGGTCAGTGAGAGCGCCGGAGGCCTACCTCCTTCCCCCCTTTACCCCTCCCCATATACAGGCTGCCAACGCACTTGTGACTTCCCTGGTGTTGCTAGTGTCTATCGACGGCGGTGATCACTTGACATTTGACATATAAAAAAAATTTGGTAGGTATGTATGTTTGATAGTTTAGACAATTCAACCAACGAAATACGCTGCACCCAAAAGATAGATTAAATCTAGACTAATGCAAACGAAGCCGCGGATAAAAACTAGTGTATGCATATTTGTTTCACCTAATGAAAATACTAGTTTGTTCCCGCAATTACGTTCATCTGTAAATGGTTTTGTTGTATCATAGGAACTAGGAACTTTTAGATTACTTCTAGTTTATTTATTAGTGTAATTTTTATTATTTACGCCTAACCCGTGTGACGTTTGATTAGTGTATGTAATAATTTGTAACGATATTTAGTCTAGGGAAGAAATATCCTGCAAACTTTTCTATATGCAAGTAAAATCCTCGTTATATCCTATTATGTTATATCGCTACGCTGTTATATTCATTGTGTAAATTGTAATGCGTACAATGTCTTCAATGTATACCAGTTGAAAGGTTAAACACTTTCAGTTATCTAGGATATGACACTTCATCGCCACTTTTAACACAAAAAATAATAGCATCAAAACAAATACTAATAAGCAACCAAGAAAACCTAAAGAAGTAGAGATCCCTTATTAAAAATTATTGACAGAATTGACAAATTAACATTCAGTAGCAATTGTATATTATAACAAGTTTATATTGTAAAGGGAAGATTTAGTCTCTTTTTTTTCGATAGTACATCCGTGCAAAGCCGGGCTAGCAACTAGTTACTAATATTCTACACTCCTTACCACTACTTTCTGGCTACTCATATAACATGACCGAAATAGAAAATTAATTAAAACAACTAAACAGTTCTATCGCTTCTTAACTCTCTGACAAGGCTTAGTGTATATCAGTAGGTAACCCTTCCGCGCCGGCGGGGTCCTTTGTTCCCGATCAATAGAGACTGTGGCTTGAACAACATTCGTTCATCCATTCTCTAGTTAACAACTGAAGATCGACTCTTAAAGAGTTATTACATATTGCCTACGTAACTAATTGATAATAATAATATGTTTTACCTTATTGTAACACATTTATACCGTTTATATAATACACGGTTGTATTAATTGCAGTTTGGTTTATAATTACTTTGCGACTAGCTCCGACTTTACAGATGTTCAAGGTACTAATTAATATGAACTCGTATGTTTTAGTTATTTAGATACATACATTTTTCGATTAACTTGTCATTTTGACGTGTACGCTCAAGATTTTTTTTATTCAAAAACAACTACTTTTTTGTTGCGTGTAATTTTATATCTTCTAATATTCTGCATGAATTAATTAAATATTTTATCGCCTAAGAATTATTAGTAAACCAGCCAAAATAATAACGCAATAACAAATAATAATTATATAATATGTAAAAGATAAAAATAAGTATTATGACCATCGAATATATGGTATAGAGATGAACGAGATCGGTACAATATAAATAAAATAATATTGTACAATATATACAACTGGTTTTACTATAAATCTATACATATAATAACAATGTAAATGTAAAGTGTCTGTACGTTTTAGATTTTCGTGAAAAAAATTGTTACCGGTGTCTAAGTAATTACAATGATATACTAAAATATTTTAACATCGCTAGCTTAAAAATGAGACGAAATATATCTGACTTATTAATCCTACACAAAATTATAAACGGTTCCATGGGTGCATTTCTTGTCAACCACTTCTACCTCAGACCTAATTGCCAAACATTGCGTAATCCACATATCTTTGCCATTGCAACTGCGACCATTAACACCGTATATAACAGTCCGTTAATACGTATGGCTAGATTGTATAATGACGTATCTCGAACAAATAACAACATCGACATATTTTGTGATGCATTTGGATCATTCAAGCGGCACTTGATTAAAAACATAACTTAATTTTGTACTTATAAAAAATTTGTTATTCTAATTACTAATTAGAATTAGTTTACTTTGTCATCTTTTAATGTCATGCATGCCTGTGATTGTAATTATTACACTGTAATTTCATTTTGTAATTTACCACATGTAATTTTATCTATGTGTAATATTTATGTTGGTGTGTTAAATACATAAAATAAATAAATAAATAGAATACAGTCTGTCTGGTTGTTTGTATGAACACGCATCACTGCTAAAGTACTGGGTTCACAGTAAAACCTCATAGAAGAAAATCATAAAGCATATTCTCGGGAGTAATTTAGTCTTTGATTCATTAAAATCAGTCCACTCTATCAAAAGTTATTGTACTTTCAATGGCGCCGCAACTTAAGTATGAGAGAAAAAAAGATAAGCAAATGAACTAAATACGTTCAGATGACTTAATAGTTGCTATTAAGAATTACAAAGATAAACAATACGTTTATAAAATATTCTTCTACCTATTTCATAGTAAACGTTACTATGAATGAATGTAGTCAATATCAAGTTGACAAAAATCTTTTTCTATTTTTTCTTTTTCGTTCAAGCAACGTTGTATCAAAATAGTCGTGGTATTTTTGTTAAATTATTAAGGTGCCTTCATTTAAATTTATACAACAACTAAAATAATATATAACAATAAAATTAAAGTCAAATATATAGGCTCGATATAATAAAAATTACCAAAAGACAAACTAAACTCCCTTCAAAAACTACTTCAGACCAATGTTATTATCAGCCTTTAGTTATAATACTATTGCCAAATGTAAGTAATGCTCTTGAATGAGAATCAATCTGTAGGTATCGATCTGCGTTGCCATGGCAACACGGTGGAAGTGTTCGGCACGTGGAAATGTCATTGCCTCACCCATTACCGCCCCACACAGTGTTGCAAGGCGCTAGGTGACGCGGGAAACTGCTTTGAACTTGCACTCTTCACAAGAAGTATAATATAATCTATGTCGACAAACGGCCAGGTTAATAAGAACTATTTTAAATTAAACTTTATGAAGTTATAATCTCTATAAGCTACAATTTTAGAGTTTGTAAAGTAAAACTTCTTTGACTTGGGGAGTTAACTGGTGAATGCGTGACGAGGGCGTTACGAAAAGTGTGATCGGGCGAGGCGAACGGAAATTGAGAGAGATATATATAAGTTAGTGGTAGCTGGTACCTGTCACTTTGCTACGCTGCTTAATAACTTAACAATATTTTGTATATACAGAAGAATATACAAAAAACCAAAAGTATACTTTATTTTACAAAATTTCTTTGTAAACACAAGGTGTGTTAATAGCAATAGCAATAAAACACATATCGTTGAAGGCGGTGTGCAAATTATAATCGTAGTTTTTTAAACTTTTAATAACTTAACTACTAATATATGCTAATATTATAAATAGCTAAAGTTTGTGAGTTTGTGAAGTTATAGGGGGTAATCTCAGGAACTACTAGTCCGATTTGGAATTTTTTTTCAGTGTTATATAGCTCATTTATCGGGGAAGGTATATAGGCTATATCATCGCGCTAAGACCCATAGGAGCGGAGTACCAATGAAGAATGTTCCAAAATCGGGGTATGTTTTCCTCTTGAAGGCTTCCGCTGCGTGTTAGCGTTAACCCAAAGTAACTATTCCACGCGGGCAAAGTCGCAGACAGAGGCTAGTATTAAATAAAGGTATGATGAAGATAAGATATGACCAGTGCGGGGTGATAGGGTTCTACAGCCTGACTGGGTCGCAACCACCATGTATATGGCGAAAAAGCCCGTCATAGTGATTCGCTTCTGCGGGTCGCGTTTCGGGATCAGCCTGTCCATATCCAGCTTTTTGCAGGCCGGCATGACAGCGGCTACCAGCGATGGATAATGTGTCACTCGGTGGTCGCCATTGTTTTTGGACTGTACTGTGCTTACCATCAGGTATGGTCCAATCATTTTGCTGTGCGACTATAAAAAAAAAAGTTAGATCTATTGTGATTGCCTCATACTATTAATTGTTAAATCTCACTGCCTGGTTCATCTGTAGATGGTAGAGCCACGCTGAAGTTGTTACTAGTTTCGTATAGTCCGGTGAAGCTGTTAAGACATTGCTAGGTCAATAGCGTAGTCAGTTCGAAAAAAAGGGTCGGCTCGCCCGGGTCACCACCACCTGACCCACAGATATACCGACGTGAATGAATAGTGCTTTTATTGTTGCGTTTCGTTTGATCAGTGAGAGCGCCGCCCAACTACCTCCCCCCACTTCCCCTTAACCTCCCTCTATTCTCCATCCCACGTCCCCCCTCCCCCTTTACGAGGGATGGCAACGCACTTGCGACACCCCTGGTCTTATTAGTGTCTATGGACGGCGGTGATCACTTTCCATCAGGTAATCTGGTAATCATCAGTCTGTTCGTTTGCCCACTACGATATAAAAAAAGTCCTACAGGCTAAATGTACCGCAGGACTTAGTCCTCTCCTATTAAATAGGATTTTACTTGTCCACTCTCCATTTATTCTTTAACATTTTAAAAATAAACAAATACAGTTTACTGTCAATGTTTGTGTTGAAGCGAGGGGTTAACGTACACTGGTCGATGTATTAAGTATATTTGTAACGGTCGTTAGGCAGAGTAATGAAAACTCAGCGATGTAACGTGGTTACTTGCAAATCGATTTCTTCACGGCATCTCTGCTTGTTATCGAGTTCATAATATTGTATAGTGTACACTGTACTTCAATTTGCTTAAAATTTATACGAACATATTATTAACAATAATACAACAGAATATAATATATCTGTAAAGAAAAACGCGATAAAATTTACTGGTTTTTTTTTCTATGTATGCAATAATTACAGTTAACGCTAAATAATTAAAATATTTTGAAAATTTGTCTTTTTGAAGTGAAACTTCTAATGCGACTTCCAACAAGATTGCGTTAAACGTTTAACGCTACCATGGAGGGGGTATGAAAGCACTGTTGCGTTAAACGTTCAACGCTCCTGGGGAGGGGAATAGAATGAGACAGAACGAGAAAAATAATCAAACATTTCGTATCTTACTTTAGTTATCATAATCCCATTGTAAATGTTATAGATTTGGATATTTCTCCACTTGATAATGATAATTAAAAGATGCGATCAATTGTGAATTGTGAGCAATGTTAATAAAGTTTGTGTTATATAAATAATATGATTTCACTAAAAATCTATTTCTACCCCTTACTATTTTCATCTCCATATTACGAAGTTTCACTTCATCCGCGCCTCCATCGCAGTCCTCCACGCACTATTTTTTTTTTGTATAGTTGAACATAAGATCGGTGACCGATTGAAATAAAATTTCTACCACGCATAGAAAAATATAAACAACTATTTGACACATGTAACATATATTTACAAGCAGGGCTTTTTTGTGTGGCCACACGGGGACACGCATTAAAGGGAATTTACCGAAGATATCGAAAAATTGTGATAATAACTGAGAACAAAAAAACAGTTTGAAAAAAAGGAAAATAATTAACTTTAGCAACATTTACAAAAAAAAAATGTAGTTTTTCAATATGTCAAATTTATCCAAATACAACATCTAATCTTTCTTGAACAGTCACCGTGTCGCCAAGTAATTTGTCTCTGTAGAGGTTATAAAAACATTATGGACTTATAGTTTTCGAAAATAAGCGGGCTCTGTTAAGAAGAAACAAAAAAAGGCACGTTTACAAGTATATACACAAAATAATTCGAGAGAGCTAGCCAAGTGTTGCATGAAATCAAAAAGGCCTTTGTTTTAGCATAAGTTTGCAGACTTGGAAATGCAAGCATTGCAGTGCTGATTTTCCGACAAGACCTGCTGTATACATGTTCACATGGACGAAATTACAAGTTAAAAATATTAACTCGTAAGTAAATGAATGCTGTAATATATAACCCAGTCTATTCGTTATATTTAAAAGTAAGCTAAATCCAATTCTAGCCGTTCCAAATATTTTACGTTATTTTTCAAAATCTTCAAATTTTCTACATTTAAAATATGAAAAAAGTGATGAAAAAAAGTGTGTGTGTACTTATGTACACGCGTTAGAAGTTATACTTCTTTGGCATAACAAGATAAAAATTTTTTCAAACATTTTTTCATTCGCCTTATTCTACTTTTGTAGAAAAAACGACACTAAAAATAGAAAAAAGGTAATTAATACATTGAAAGTTTTAATACAAAGAAATACAAACAACAAATACAAAGAAACAAAATGTTGACTATAGCTAACTTCAGGGTGTCGGTTTTTCGTGACGTATAGATTATGCCCATATTGTCGATATAATTATGTTATTCTTATACGTTGCTATAATCACTGGGTTATGTAGACGCAAACGCAGTAAATAAAACAAAATGGTCGCCAAATTGACCAAAAACATAATATAATTCAAATGGCATCCAAATATATGACTTTCAATTAGGTATATTTATTCTTGGAGTTCAGTACAGCGCACGTCTCATGCGTTGGTTTACATTAAACAACATATTTTTGATTAATTTCACACGGACCAATTCACAGGTCATCACTACTACGAAGTTTTGGCTAAAAAAATAAAATAGTCTAAGCTACTTCTTATATTGAGTTATCTGCCAGTGAAAGTCTCGTGAAAATCAATTCAGTCAGTGCGGATATTCCACTGTGGCCGAAGGATAATA
Source organism: Antheraea pernyi (assembly GCA_015888305.1). NCBI lineage: Eukaryota > Metazoa > Arthropoda > Insecta > Lepidoptera > Saturniidae > Antheraea > Antheraea pernyi. The sequence continues at coordinate 693,264 of MU158842.1, read as the reverse complement.
AAAAAATTAAATTACCATTTATGTCTGCTATCTACCAGTGAACAGCCCGTGAAAATCGGTCCAACCATTTTGGAAAGAGCAATGCAGACGAAGCCGCCAACAAATAAAATAGAATATGTCAACCGCTATCATTTCGGCTATCTGCCAGTAAAATTCCCGTTAAAATAGGTCCAGCCGTATTGGAGACTACCCGGATTTTTTTTTGTTATTTGTAGCCATATCCAATCACCAAAAAGTTGTTATTTTAATTCCACATATACACACTTTATTTTTATAATACGTAATAGATTACAAATAAAAAATTGGAAACAAAACAAACGTAGAATAAACATTTTGAACAGAAACAAAAAATAAACTAAAAATGTTTACGATAGAAAGTTACCACCTTACCATGACAACGTATATAATACTAAGGTTAACCCGCAGCAAAAAGGAAAAAAACCAGCCCGATTCTGGAACATTCTTCATTACTGCTCCGCTCCTATGGCTCTTAGCGTGATGATATATAGCCTATAACCTTCCCTGATAAATGAGCTATATAACACTGAAAGAATTTTCCAAATCGGACCAGTAGTTCCTGAGATTACCCCTTACAACCTACATAACTTCAGAATTGGCAGTATGGATTAATTCCTTCGCCTATGAACTATTTGAATAGGAAAAAAAAAACTTTGAAACTGTTAGCTTTGATACTTACTACATAACTTCAGAATTGGCAGTATGGATTAATTCCTTCGCCTATGAACTATTTGAATAGGAAAAAAAAAACTTTGAAACTGTTAGCTTTGATACTTACTACATAACTTCAGAATTGGCAGTATGGATTAATTCCTTCGCCTATGAACTATTTGAATAGGAAAAAAAAAACTTTGAAACTGTTAGCTTTGATACTTACTACATAACTTCAGAATTGGCAGTATGGATTAATTCCTTCGCCTATGAACTATTTGAATAGGAAAAAAAACTTTGAAAATGTTAGCTTTGATACTTACTACATAACTTCAGAATTGGCAGTATGGATTAATTCCTTCGCCTATGAACTATTTGAATAGGAAAAAAAACTTTGAAAATGTTAGCTTTGATACTTACTACATAACTTCAGAATTGGCAGTATGGATTAATTCCTTCGCCTATGAACTATTTGAATAGGAAAAAAAACTTTGAAAATGTTAGCTTTGATACTTACTACATAACTTCAGAATTGGCAGTATGGATTAATTCCTTCGCCTATGAACTATTTGAATAGGAAAAAAAACTTTGAAAATGTTAGCTTTGATACTTACTACATAACTTCAGAATTGGCAGTATGGATTAATTCCTTCGCCTATGAACTATTTGAATAGGAAAAAAAACTTTGAAAATGTTAGCTTTGATACTTACTACATAACTTCAGAATTGGCAGTATGGATTAATTCCTTCGCCTATGAACTATTTGAATAGGAAAAAAAACTTTGAAAATGTTAGCTTTGATACTTACCACATAACTTCAGAATTGGCAGTATGGATTAATTCCTTCGCCTATGAACTATTTGAATAGGAAAACAAAATAAACTTTGAAAATGTTAGCTTTGACAGTTACCACATAACTTCAGAATTGGCAGTATGGATTAATTCCTTCGCCTGTCTTATTGAACGAATATTATAACTACTACTTGCGAAATCTCTCAAAAGGAAAAAAGTTTATTACTAAATTACTATATATAATTTACTATATATAATATTAATACTAAATTACTTTTTATAAGGTCTGCTATCTACCAGTAAATACCCCGTGAAAATCGGTCCAACCATTTTGGAAATAGCCATGCGGACGAAACAAACAAACAAACAAACAAACAAACAAACAAACAAACAAACAAACAAACAAACAAACAAACAAACAAACAAACAAACAAACAAACAAACAAACAAACAAACAAACAAACAAACAAACAAACAAACAAACAAACAAACAAACAAACAAACAAACAAACAAACAAACAAACAAACAAACAAACAAACAAACAAACAAACAAACAAACAAACAAACAAACAAACAAACAAACAAACAAACAAACAAACAAACAAACAAACAAACAAACAAACAAACAAACAAACAAACAAACAAACAAACAAACAAACAAACAAACAAACAAACAAACAAACAAACAAACAAACAAACAAACAAACAAACAAACAAACAAACAAACAAACAAACAAACAAACAAACAAACAAACAAACAAACAAACAAACAAACAAACAAACAAACAAACAAACAAACAAACAAACAAACAAACAAACAAACAAACAAACAAACAAACAAACAAACAAACAAACAAACAAACAAACAAACAAACAAACAAACAAACAAACAAACAAACAAACAAACAAACAAACAAACAAACAAACAAACAAACAAACAAACAAACAAACAAACAAACAAACAAACAAACAAACAAACAAACAAACAAACAAACAAACAAACAAACAAACAAACAAACAAACAAACAAACAAACAAACAAACAAACAAACAAACAAACAAACAAACAAACAAACAAACAAACAAACAAACAAACAAACAAACAAACAAACAAACAAACAAACAAACAAACAAACAAACAAACAAACAAACAAACAAACAAACAAACAAACAAACAAACAAACAAACAAACAAACAAACAAACAAACAAACAAACAAACAAACAAACAAACAAACAAACAAACAAACAAACAAACAAACAAACAAACAAACAAACAAACAAACAAACAAACAAACAAACAAACAAACAAACAAACAAACAAACAAACAAACAAACAAACAAACAAACAAACAAACAAACAAACAAACAAACAAACAAACAAACAAACAAACAAACAAACAAACAAACAAACAAACAAACAAACAAACAAACAAACAAACAAACAAACAAACAAACAAACAAACAAACAAACAAACAAACAAACAAACAAACAAACAAACAAACAAACAAACAAACAAACAAACAAACAAACAAACAAACAAACAAACAAACAAACAAACAAACAAACAAACAAACAAACAAACAAACAAACAAACAAACAAACAAACAAACAAACAAACAAACAAACAAACAAACAAACAAACAAACAAACAAACAAACAAACAAACAAACAAACAAACAAACAAACAAACAAACAAACAAACAAACAAACAAACAAACAAACAAACAAACAAACAAACAAACAAACAAACAAACAAACAAACAAACAAACAAACAAACAAACAAACAAACAAACAAACAAACAAACAAACAAACAAACAAACAAACAAACAAACAAACAAACAAACAAACAAACAAACAAACAAACAAACAAACAAACAAACAAACAAACAAACAAACAAACAAACAAACAAACAAACAAACAAACAAACAAACAAACAAACAAACAAACAAACAAACAAACAAACAAACAAACAAACAAACAAACAAACAAACAAACAAACAAACAAACAAACAAACAAACAAACAAACAAACAAACAAACAAACAAACAAACAAACAAACAAACAAACAAACAAACAAACAAACAAACAAACAAACAAACAAACAAACAAACAAACAAACAAACAAACAAACAAACAAACAAACAAACAAACAAACAAACAAACAAACAAACAAACAAACAAACAAACAAACAAACAAACAAACAAACAAACAAACAAACAAACAAACAAACAAACAAACAAACAAACAAACAAACAAACAAACAAACAAACAAACAAACAAACAAACAAACAAACAAACAAACAAACAAACAAACAAACAAACAAACAAACAAACAAACAAACAAACAAACAAACAAACAAACAAACAAACAAACAAACAAACAAACAAACAAACAAACAAACAAACAAACAAACTCTTCAGCTTTATATATTAGTATAGATTCCTAGAGACATGCAACATTTTTGAAGTTATACTTCTTTTGGCGCGTTAGGGAAAAATGCTGAGAGTAAATTTTTAAGATGCGCGCTCACACCGTCACGAAAAACCGACACCCTGAAGTTAACTATAGTCAACATTTTGTTTCTTTCTATTTATTTGTATTAAAACTGTCTATGTATTAAATACCTTTTTCCTATTGCTATTGTCGTTTTTTCTACAAACGTAATAAGGCGGAAGATAAAATTTTTGAAAAGATTTTTATCTTGTTACGCCGAAGAAGTATAACTTCTAACGCGTGTACATAAGTATTATATTTCTAACCTATATTTACAAAACTGTCCAAATAAGTTACTGCATCTTTATTTATATTTTATTTATAATTTTTTTCATTGTTCAATGAATGTCGATTTATATCACAGATATATACTAAGTACACACACACTTTTTTTTTACAAAAAGCTAAAAGTACATGCAAGTTAGGTTTATTCTTTAAAGACTAAAGAAATACATATCAAAATTATTTGCCTAGTTTGTAAAGGAACAAACAGACAGACGAGAAAAAATACTTTGTTATATAACATTTATAAATTTCATAGGTTCCGAAAATAAGTTGAAGTAAGGTGACTTATTACTTAGATCAAATAAACCTACAAAAGCGACAAGGGCACCGTGTAAATTGCTATATCCGGTCGACCGCTCAATTTCCGCCAATAAAGCCTTCTTCCGGCGGCCGGGCAGGTGGCGACACTATTTAGTTTGCTTCGTCGCTTCCGGGGAAGAAAATCCGCTTTTCTCTAGTGAAATTGTATCACATTTAGTGGAAAATTACATTTATGTTTTAGGTTTGTTAACATTTTTTAAGATTCCACATATAACAAGGAAATTAATTTAATAAAATTATCACTACATGTTATAAAACAAAATTATCTGTCACGTCTGTCCGTCTGTTCGCGATAAATTCAAAAACTACTCAATGGGTTTTCACCAATAGATGAAGTGATTCATAGGGAAGGTTTAGGTATATCGTTTGTCGATGTATTTTCTTATTATTATCAGTGCGGGATAACGTTCGGCGGGACCGCAAGTTATACATAATTTAAAAAAAGTGTGTGCGTGCAAAGTACACATGTCAGAAGTGAAACTTCTTTGGCGAACTAATTTATAAGTCTTGTTTATATTTATACAAATCTAAAACTTTAGAAAAATAGAAAATAAATAAATAATAATAAAATAGAAAAAAAAAACAAAGAATTGATGAAATATCTGCGTCTACTGCAAATGACGTCACTTCCGTTGCATACCTGCGTGACGTTACATCTGTAAAAAATTTACCCTCATGCGCCTAAAGATGTTTCACTTCAAAAATTGTCTCCTGTCCGTCTATTTGTCATGGCATCCTTTCATAAAAATTACATGAGATGCAAAGCACAAGTTGATATTAAATACAAAATTCGATAGCCTTATATTACAAATAATATCAATTGCCGAATGCATGTGTAGGAGCTTCGGCTCACTACTAGAAGATTCTAGACTAACTCGGAATGCGTAAAATAGACTGTTTATTAATATGACCATATAAGGTATTTATAGAGACGCGTTATACAAAAGTTTCAGCCAGCCCGACAAAGAGGATGACATACTCGGTAGCTACATATGTAAGCGCATCACTTCAAAATGGCTGTTTCTATTTGGTCAATTCTTTCATTCTTAAGTTTGCTATTTTATTTTTCAAACTGATTACGCTATTGACCTGATGGGCTTTTACAGCTTCACCAGACTACTGTTTGTAATTTTCAAGACAAAGTTTGTGGGAAGAAAAACATTTAAAAAATCATACAGCATATTGTATTGGATCTGTGTTAAAAAATCCGCATCGAATACAGTACGACTTTCAGTTGTGTTGACGCGATTCAGTTTCAAAGATATTATGTATCAGTACATATATATATAGAAGTCTAGCGGGCCCAGCGGACGTTGTCCCACCCTGATAATTAAAAAAAAACTACTATCCGACCGCAGGGCAACCTACCGGGTTCACTTATGAATTGTAGAATCCAATGGAACATACCAAAAAATTCATAAAAAATCTATCCAACCGTCTAGGATGAGTTCAGCCACATACATACGGGCAGAAGAATTATATACATAATGATGAATGTGCATAATATGCTGAATGTACTCGTAATAACGTATTTAAGTTGATAATTATTAATACTGTATCCGGTACGTCTCCTATTTTTAGAACATATTATGAGTATAATGGGCTATCCTTAAAATATAGATAACCCTCACAGACTTTTCTGTAGATCTATAAAAGGGAAATATCCCAACATACGTTATTTTGTTATATCTCAGAAGGATTAGGCAGCGTTTTCAATGAAAACCCCCAGGCGGCTTGACTTTTCCCGACAAATATCTGCGCTCTAACTGACTGAACGAAGCGCAACAATGCAAGCACTGTTAGTTCACGTCAGTGTTTCTATGAGAGGGTGGTACTACTCGGGCGAGCGGACCCATTCATGCTGAAACCAGTAATAGATCAGCGTGGCTCTACCACCTACAAATTTTTAGACATAGAAAGTTGAAAATTGGTATGTACTCATATAGTAAGCAATTCCAAGCAGCCTCTGTGCCACATAAACGAAGAAGTATCTATTTCATTTTAGAAAAATGCATATTGTTACACTAATCACGTATCGGGTCGATACAGTCAGGATTACCAATAAACACTAAGTAGATACTGTCACTATTAATTTGGCCAGAGCTTCGCCTTACAATAACTTCCACATAGGAGTGCGTCCAGATCAGCGACATCTTTCCCTTTATATACCCGAACTCCCACCAATGTAGGCTCACAACGTTTTTGAAAAGATTTTTATCTTGTTACGCCGAAGAAGTATAACTTCTAACGCGTGTACATAAGTACACACACACTTTTTTTTTACAAAAAGCTAAAAGTACATGCAAGTTAGGTTTATTCTTTAAAGACTAAAGAAATACATATCAAAATTATTTGCCTAGTTTGTAAAGGAACAAACAGACAGACGAGAAAAAATACTTTGTTATATAACATTTATAAATTTCATAGGTTCCGAAAATAAGTTGAAGTAAGGTGACTTATTACTTAGATCAAATAAACCTACAAAAGCGACAAGGGCACCGTGTAAATTGCTATATCCGGTCGACCGCTCAATTTCCGCCAATAAAGCCTTCTTCCGGCGGCCGGGCAGGTGGCGACACTATTTAGTTTGCTTCGTCGCTTCCGGGGAAGAAAATCCGCTTTTCTCTAGTGAAATTGTATCACATTTAGTGGAAAATTACATTTATGTTTTAGGTTTGTTAACATTTTTTAAGATTCCACATATAACAAGGAAATTAATTTAATAAAATTATCACTACATGTTATAAAACAAAATTATCTGTCACGTCTGTCCGTCTGTTCGCGATAAATTCAAAAACTACTCAATGGGTTTTCACCAATAGATGAAGTGATTCATAGGGAAGGTTTAGGTATATCGTTTGTCGATGTATTTTCTTATTATTATCAGTGCGGGATAACGTTCGGCGGGACCGCAAGTTATACATAATTTAAAAAAAGTGTGTGCGTGCAAAGTACACATGTCAGAAGTGAAACTTCTTTGGCGAACTAATTTATAAGTCTTGTTTATATTTATACAAATCTAAAACTTTAGAAAAATAGAAAATAAATAAATAATAATAAAATAGAAAAAAAAAACAAAGAATTGATGAAATATCTGCGTCTACTGCAAATGACGTCACTTCCGTTGCATACCTGCGTGACGTTACATCTGTAAAAAATTTACCCTCATGCGCCTAAAGATGTTTCACTTCAAAAATTGTCTCCTGTCCGTCTATTTGTCATGGCATCCTTTCATAAAAATTACATGAGATGCAAAGCACAAGTTGATATTAAATACAAAATTCGATAGCCTTATATTACAAATAATATCAATTGCCGAATGCATGTGTAGGAGCTTCGGCTCACTACTAGAAGATTCTAGACTAACTCGGAATGCGTAAAATAGACTGTTTATTAATATGACCATATAAGGTATTTATAGAGACGCGTTATACAAAAGTTTCAGCCAGCCCGCCAAAGAGGATGACATACTCGGTAGCTACATATGTAAGCGCATCACTTCAAAATGGCTGTTTCTATTTGGTCAATTCTTTCATTCTTAAGTTTGCTATTTTATTTTTCAAACTGATTACGCTATTGACCTGATGGGCTTTTACAGCTTCACCAGACTACTGTTTGTAATTTTCAAGACAAAGTTTGTGGGAAGAAAAACATTTAAAAAATCATACAGCATATTGTATTGGATCTGTGTTAAAAAATCCGCATCGAATACAGTACGACTTTCAGTTGTGTTGACGCGATTCAGTTTCAAAGATATTATGTATCAGTACATATATATATAGAAGTCTAGCGGGCCCAGCGGACGTTGTCCCACCCTGATAATTAAAAAAAAACTACTATCCGACCGCAGGGCAACCTACCGGGTTCACTTATGAATTGTAGAATCCAATGGAACATACCAAAAAATTCATAAAAAATCTATCCAACCGTCTAGGATGAGTTCAGCCACATACATACGGGCAGAAGAATTATATACATAATGATGAATGTGCATAATATGCTGAATGTACTCGTAATAACGTATTTAAGTTGATAATTATTAATACTGTATCCGGTACGTCTCCTATTTTTAGAACATATTATGAGTATAATGGGCTATCCTTAAAATATAGATAACCCTCACAGACTTTTCTGTAGATCTATAAAAGGGAAATATCCCAACATACGTTATTTTGTTATATCTCAGAAGGATTAGGCAGCGTTTTCAATGAAAACCCCCAGGCGGCTTGACTTTTCCCGACAAATATCTGCGCTCTAACTGACTGAACGAAGCGCAACAATGCAAGCACTGTTAGTTCACGTCAGTGTTTCTATGAGAGGGTGGTACTACTCGGGCGAGCGGACCCATTCATGCTGAAACCAGTAATAGATCAGCGTGGCTCTACCACCTACAAATTTTTAGACATAGAAAGTTGAAAATTGGTATGTACTCATATAGTAAGCAATTCCAAGCAGCCTCTGTGCCACATAAACGAAGAAGTATCTATTTCATTTTAGAAAAATGCATATTGTTACACTAATCACGTATCGGGTCGATACAGTCAGGATTACCAATAAACACTAAGTAGATACTGTCACTATTAATTTGGCCAGAGCTTCGCCTTACAATAACTTCCACATAGGAGTGCGTCCAGATCAGCGACATCTTTCCCTTTATATACCCGAACTCCCACCAATGTAGGCTCACAACGGGGTGAATAATGAACAGCCGATAACTTCCACCAATAGCGTTCGAGGTCATTAGTAACACCCCGATAAAGTCAATAGCGTGGTGTCGCAGGTCAATAGTGGTTGCCCGAGTGGCGTTGTAGTCTCGCCTCTCGGGTGTGTCATAGCGGTACCGGACGTAGACATTAACAATATTTTACCCTAGTTAGACATTATATTGTATTGTACATGTGTAGACAAAACTAGACAAAAAACCAAGGTGGTATCGATGAAAAATTTAATCGTAGGAAAACGAGACTCAAACACAAGGAAGTAATGGCGTAAATGTAATCATAGTCCACGGGTCATTGATCGTGGGATCAGTACATATTAATACTTTTTGTTAACTTAACCAAAATTAGCTTAAGTTGTTATTAACGAAATAAATTCAAAACAGCGACAGAGACATATCAGTCTATTCATAAAATTGAGTATAAATTGGTTTTAGTGTTCTTTTTTTTCTCTTTTTGTTTGCTTTCATAGTATGTATTTTAAAATATAGGTTTTAGAGTAACAATTAGATTTAGTATTTCATAGCATTTGTATTATTTATATTAAACCTGTGAGTATGTAAGTGTTACCATTAATATTTTTACAAATGTATTGTCATACTGACGATCTATAACAACAAATAAAACTTGTCAATAGAATAATTTGTAAAACGAATTTATTAATACAGTTTATATTTATTGTTGAAGCAGACTCGGGGCCGTCAACTAGTATATAGTACATAAATGTATTTTCATAATAATACATATATATCGCATCTACATAATGTAATGCGTCGTGGGGAGGAAGTTTTTCAAGCAAACCTCAGTATTATGAGAAAGAATTTGTTAGACTCCGAACTTTTCGATAACAAGGGGACTTCTTGACGTAAGCATATAATGGATAAGGTGTAATTTATTATAAGAAATAATATATAATAACGCTAGCTATCTTATAAGGTGGTGTGGTAGCAATGATGACGCATCATATTCGGTATGGTAAGTAGTACCTACCTTTAAGTATGTCGTTATGGAGACTCCGACACTAAAGTATAACTGTCTAAGTTAACAAATCGTAATTTAGTATATATTCTAGACTATCTATATATATCTATATTCTAGACTAGAAAAAAATATAAAACAAAACTGCAGTGGCAATGTGTAAATTGAGCAACACATATTGTTTAATACAACAAAAGCCCAACGTCACGCGGCGTTTCCAGGCGATCACCCATCCAAGTACTGACCGCGCTCGATGTTGCTTAACTTTGGTGATCGTACGAGAACCGGAGTTTTTAGTTTTAGTTTTTTTAATGGTGGTAGAGCCACGCTGAAACTATTACTGGTTTCAACATGAATGGGGTCGGCTCGCCCGGGGTAGTACCACCCTCTTACAGAAAACCGACGTGAAGTAACAGTGCTTGCATTGTTGCGTTTCGTTCGGTCAATGAGAGCGCCGGAGGCCCACCTCCCCTCCCCTATCCTCTCGCCTCTCCTCTCCCTCCCCTAACCCTTCCCCCCGAAGGATGGCAACGCACTTACAACTCCTCTGTGTTGTTAGTGTCCATGGACGGTGGTGAACACTTAACATCAGGTGACCCACGTGTTCGTTTGCCATCTATGACATATAACATTCTAGCCGACGCAGTGCTTATCCCCACCACTTTTCGTCTTACAAAAAGGTCGCTGACCAGAATTTCCAACCTTTCCCATACGAAGTTTCACAACATAAAGAATAAATTAATCTTATCCATACTATGATGTCTAACATTTTACGCAAAGAAATACGTAACGGGGAAGTTTAGAAAAAAATAATTACAATTCAGCGGGCATGCCCCCGTTTTCAACAAGAGGGTGCCCTGCCTAAAACAGTTTTCCCTTTGTAACTTCCGAGAATTTTTTTAAATAATTAATATTCCGTTATTTTTTTCGCAAACATGCCTCATAATGAGATTACGGACCATAGTACCTTCTATAGATAATATTTATTATTACTAGTGTTCGCCCACTGGTCGATATGCGACCAATTTTCATTAAAAGTAAAGAGTGAATTGGATTTTAAGAAACGAAACTGTCTACGCTATTGACTCAGCAAAGTCTTAACAGCTTCACTGGGCTACTAAGGCGAGCGCTTAAGGCACTCAGCCGATTTTATTTTGACCACTAGCTCAAGGTAACACTGAAATAATTTTTCAAATCGGACTAGTAGTTCCTGAGATTAGCGCGTTCAACCAAACAAACAAACAAACCATCCAGTGTTATAATATTAGTATAGATATGATAGAGGTCTGTCGTTGTGCACGCATCACTCAAAAAACTACTGGATACATTTCCAGAAATTCTCCTTTGTTTTACTCCTTTGATGGTCCTTACCTAAATTCAAAAAGACGAACACATTTTATATCAATGACTACTTAAAGAACATTCAATATATTATATTTCTTGATTATATTTGCTATCTTGTTTTCTTTTCCATCGGTTAATTTTAGTATTTACAGATGAATTCATAATCACTTTTTTGTTTATTTGTCTTTTATTTATTTTTCAAATGTTTATCAGTATGTAACATATTTTCATCTTTCAATATATGTAATTCAATAATAATCAAAAATTATATATATTATCGATGTAATAAAGCGTTGTAGGTTGTCAGTCTAGTATGATCCTTTTTATTATTGTTATTAAAAATACATCGGACTGACTTGACTGTTGCACTATCTACAATTGTAAATAAAATAAAGAACAAATTATGACGATAGGTTGATTTAATGTAAAGTGAATAAAACTCTAAGAAACTGCGATATTATAAAGGCCACGCTATCAGAGATATGAGAAAGAAGAAGAAAGAAAATGTTTTTATTGCTGGATAACATCAAAACAACAAGATGAACATATACGTAGCTTATTAGAATATCCAATAAAGGCACCTCCATTCAGCAAAGTGCTGTAGCACAACTGGGTGGTACTGCAGCGCTGATTTTCAATGGAGACCCTAAGTAATGTACGGACGTGTAGTCGATGTATTGACAATAAATATAACAGAACTTATAACATGTAAACAGCTAACAACAATAAAAATAAACGTCGAAAAAAAAAGATACAAATATTACAAATATGCCTGTCCAAAAAGCTATTCACTACCTTGGTAGCACAATGGCCACCATAAGCCTGAGAATAAAAAAATAAAAAATAATAATACAAACATAATAAATAACAATACAAGCAAATACATATATAAATATACAAATACATACATAGCTAAGTTTAAATTGTACGTCTACTAAATTGGAACCACTCATAAAATTAACGCTATTATTATTATTGGTTTTGAACATGTAACAAACACTGCTGCAATATATGTTTAAAACTTCTTTTTTATATATTTATTTTTTGCTGTGGAGAAGTGGAAAGTTAAGAAAAAAAACAACGCAGACAAACGTCGCCGGTATCAACTATTCGTATATCGTGCATTGTATCGAATTTTAAGCTGATACCATGTTTTTAGAGCATTATGAAAGCCCATATCTCCGATATATGACGTTTGTATCGAAAAGGTTTCAAGTAAGTAATGTATAGTTTATAATTTATTGCTTCTTTATTCAACGCGCAATGAACATCTGGTCTTTCTTATATGAGGCATTATAAAAAACTGATTAAAAGCTGCTGAAGAAAAGATGAGAGTGGATTTTTGGTTTACTAATAATAAGTACCTGATATTTGTTGAGCGTCCGTCTTCCTTCTAAGCTTTGTGTGTTAGCATTTACATTTTACGACCTCGTTATCACTTAAATATAGCGGAGATTATGATCAAATTTGAGTATATTAATTCGACAATAAAGTTCGTGAATTAATTCTTAACTGAAGAGACTCTACGCCCAAGAGATGTCTATTATTGATTTAAATTTTATATGTATACTAGCTAACCCGCGCAACTTCGTCTACGTAAAATCAGTTACTACCGGATTCTATTGTATTTCCAAACTTGAAAAATCTTAAAAACCTAGAACCCGATTGCAGCGACACCGACCGTTTTAAATTCTGAAACCAAACAGTTCTGCAACCCACTCAAACACATAGTGTCTTCTCAGTACCCTCTGGATAGCTTCTGTGCCACTCACGACCGCGCTCCACTTACTGTTCTCATAGGCCCAGCGGCAGCGACAACGAAATAATGTTACCAACTTATAGTTTTTATTTCGCATTATCTTCTGACCAACTTCAGCAATTAACATGCTGTACAAAGTAAACTTTATCTCCATGAAATCTCCATTTTTATTTTTCTGTTAATGCTGAAAAGCTTCTTTTTATAGTTAATTTGTCTGCAATAACACAAAGAAAATGTTATCCAAAATCCATCAAGAATTTCATATACCACAAATTTATAACTTTTGTCACTGGATTACCCCTTGCGTCTTATGGGACAAAATTACTCTACATGTTACTTTATAATATTAATTAGCACTGTGTCATGTTTCGTTAAAATTGGTTCAGTACTTTCAGAGTGATATGCGGACACAGGAATATACAGAAAGACGGACAAAAATTCTAAATAAGATATTTTTGGCTCCTATATCGAAAGCCCACCCCGATTATAATTTTATATTTTATATGTATAAAGATTTTAAATAATAAGTTGAGAATTGTTTTTCTCGTTAAACTCATTAAGAGTTGAGAATATATAATATGAAAATGACCGCCAAATTGATCAAAAGTATAATAACATACAAACTACATACATTTATACCCAAAATATATACATTTCAATTATGTTCAAAAAAAGGCTGTTACGCGTAACTTATTCCTTTTTAATTTAGTAAAAAAGTTTTGTTCAATGTAACACACCTACACAGTACAATACTACAAAAAAAATATTGTCAGAAAATACAAAAAAAAATCCTAATCACCTAGAGATATAAAATATACTTTACGACCTATTCACAAACCTACCAAATATTCATTAAAAATGTCAATAAAATCAGTCTAGCCGTTTCGGAGGAGTTCGAACACAAACTTAGAATAAAGATATGAATGTGCATGAAATGGTTAATGTAACTAAAGTATTTAAGTTGATGATTATTAATATTGTATCCGTCTAAATGGCTTTCAAATTGTACGCCACCTTTTTTTTGAAAATGTAATGAGTATAGTGGGTTACAATTAAAAAATGCCTTCACAGTCTTCTTTGTAGATCTATGGAAGGGGAATATCCCAACATACATTATTTTGTTATATTTCAAAAGGATTAGGCAGCGTTTTCGATGAAAACTCCTAGGCAGCTTAACTTTTTCCGACATGTCCAACAATTATCGTTATATTCAAAACCCAACCCAATACGTCTAAATAGCTTTAGAATTGTATGTTACCTTTTTTTAGAACATTAGATATATCACAGACTTTTTTGTAGATCTATATTGTCTCTGTTGTTTCATTATTTACACCTGGCTAAAAAGAAAAAGAAAAATGTATCATGTCATTGTCATTATATTAAGTCGTCAATACATTTTGCAATGGGCTTCACTTTCTTTTATACATACAAAAGTAAACCTTATTACATTTACCCAACATATATTGTTATATCTCAAAATGATTAGGCAGCCTTTCGATGAAAACTCCCAAACGGTTTGAATTTTTCCGACTTGTCCAACAATTATCGTTATATTTCAACCAATCTATATAAAACCTTGACAAATTTATATACTAAAACGTTCCTCGTGAATTACTTTATCCACTGGTGAAAACCGTATGAAGATCTGTTCAGTAGTTTTTGAGTTTATCGCGAACAGACAGACAGACAGACGCGGCAGGGGACTTTGTTTTATACTATGTAATGATTTGGCTGTTTGTTATGAGTGTCTTTGCCTGTTTATTTTTCTAATGTAGTATCTACTTGATGGCTGCAATATGTATCCGGCGATTTTGGCGGGATCATAGTCTTGTTATATTGTGGCCTTTTGTATTCATAATCTTGTGTTATTTGACTCTATATTAACCAAATTGGTGGCATTTCACCTAATATATTTCGGTTGTTGTGCACAAGTGAGTGGAAAGTAATACCACGCAACATGAAATGTGAGATGCCATAAAAACTCCTTGGAACGTTCTAACAAGAGGCATACAGTTATTTGGCCCTATATTGTGTAATGTTGGTGGTGCTTTACCTAATTTAGTTTGGTTATTGTGCACAAGTGGATGGGAAATAACACCACGGACCATGAATTCTGAGATGCCACAAAAACTCCATGGAAAGTTCTAACAAGATGGCCACCATCTTGTTAGTTCATTGAAATTATATCACGAAACTTGTAATATCGATATTCACTTGACAATGGCAGTAATAGTCTACTAGAAGACTGGTTGCCAAAAATAAAATAGAAGAAGAAATTATCGCAAAGGCGTAATATTATTAACTTCCTGTCAATAATAACCTGAAAGATTTATTGCCAAAAATAAAATTAAAAAATGTATGCAGTATATCACGTCGTTTTATTTACTTGTGTATGATGTGATTTTTCGTATAAAATTTTATTGTTCAGTTCAAACTAAGAAACTTTATTTATTATCTAAATATCAATTCCTATATTAACAAGAGTACTTGTTAAGGAAATTCGTGAAGTTTTACAATATTAATTTAACGTTTATCTCACGTTTTGATATATTCCTACGGAATTAATCTATAATAGGGTGATACGCGCACACACAACCCCCTCCCGCCCTTTATAACGTTAAGGGTGAGATGTACGCGCCACGCCCCGAGCGAAGAAGTGCCTACAGTACCGCCGCCGGCGATAACTTGAACTAAAAAGTCTGCTACTAAAAATTTGCAAAAAAAAATTGATGTGAAACGTCTATGGGCACGCGGGTAAGCCTGATTGTTGGCGTGGCGATACAGTCTGTGGTGTATGTGTGAGATGTGGCGACTCGATGCCATACGCAAGCGACTGTACGCAATCTCTCTTACCGCACTGAGCTCGCATCCCTATAGTGTAATTTGATATTCGTTCGATTCGAACAATTTCGATGTTTCACATTTGCCAGACGTCCCATGATGACTCATTTTTTGATGTGAAACATCTATAGGCTCGGGTAAACGTGATTTTGGCTTGGTGTGACGTGGCGACGCAAAAAACGAACTTTGCACTATTAACGAAATACTCAAAAATATTTGCAACCCTATCTGTATAAACATAAGATTCAAATTTTTCTGTCGGCCACTCTGTATACCAGTGTTACGCAACACGCGCCGACGTCCATACGACGATAGCTGATTCCTGTTGTAATCTGTTCATTTAGGCATATAACTTATACAGAACAATTTCGATATTTCACATATGCCAGGCGTCCCGTGACGGCTTATTTTTTTAAAGTGAAAACATTTTAAACTCATCAAGTGGTATTTTTGACAGGAGATAAAGTTATGATTTCGCGTCATGATATGACATATATTATATTTAAATAATTCATTTAAAAATTCAAAAGAGGACACTGTTATTTCATTGTTTGGAGTTTTCACTTCTATCGGAATACTTATGACTGCCTCACCTTTTTTTAAATACTTTATGGGTGTTATTACAGAAAAGTTAAATACGTATTGAATACTTGTTTTAAAAAGGATTCGAATTAAATGCACCACGGTCGCTGAATGTTGCTCTTTTGTCTCGCTTTGGTTACGTTAGGTTAGACTTGCGAAAAAGGATAACGCGAACCTGCCTCGAGCGAGCGCGGTACATTTAATTCGAAACTTTTTTAAAGCAAGTATTTAATACGTATTTAACTTTTTTGTAATAACACCGTAAAGGTTTTAGCGTTTCACCACAATTCTGTTCTTAAATGACGCTGTGATCCAAGGTGCTATTAATAAGACCATTATAGGGAGGATTATTATGTGAAAGATGATGACGTCTAGAAATGACGCCCATTTCTCTGCATCTACCAAAAACGAATGTAAATGTCTGTGTCTATAACTATGCATGTTCGTAAAAATAGATATGTTGTGTTATATTATCATAGTATAAAACAAAGTCGTCTACCACGTCTGTCTGTCTGTCTGTTCACGATAAAATCAAAAACTACTGAAAAGATTTCCATACGGTTTTCACTAGTAAGTAGTGATTCACAAGGAAGGTTTAGGTATATAATTTGTCAAGGTTTTCTTATTATTATCAGGGCGGGATAACGTCACCTGGCCCGCTAGTGTATAATAAAAAGTAAGATAAACCAGGTCATATTTCTTTTCGGTTCTTCTAGGTGATCGGGTGGTTTTCCGAACTGGTGCTAGTTTTGAACTTTTGATGTTCTTAAGTGCCTTCTCAGGGCCTAATTTGAATAAATACATTTAATTTTATTGATAAGCAATTCTTTTCACTACGCCTTGATATCTGATTTAAAATACGCGAAACTTAAAAAGAAAAATGTTCTCCATGTTTTTTTTTTAAATCAAATTTCACTTCAAAATTATTACTAAAATATCATTATCTGTGTATATCCGAGTCCTCGTATTATTTATATGGTCGAGGTGAAGGTAGTCACTTCTCTATATATAAATCCAAATAATTATTTTAAGGAAAATAATAACAAAACATTGTAAGTTTCGCCTTTTTTCAAATAGGCGTACAACGTTTACAGTAGACATAGGGCGGGCTACTGTTCAATGCCTGCGGCCTTCCTGACCAATCACAGTGCTCCGAGCTATATCTTTGTCTCACTCGCGTTCACTAGAACCCGCATCCGTGCGTTTCGTTCGGTTCCCCCGGCGAAAATCCTAGCTCAGGGCAGTGTTTACTTAATTTTGTCACTAATGCTTATGTATTAAGGTTGAAATTAAATTATATCAGTCTAAAACACTTGTGACGTTAGGTAACTGAGACCCCTTTATTTGATATCGAGCGTCAGGCGACCACGGCGACGATTTTCAAGTTCAGATTTCCCCAGTCAACAGATTTTCAACCTTATCGTATCCGAATTAAACTCACCGAGCGGGAAGCTTTTACTCGAATTGTGTTTACGTGTGCAATGCTGGCATTTTCATTGTTACTTACTGTAGAGAGTTTTTAGCAGGGAATTTTCGACTTGAAACACTTTAAGTTATGGTTGGTTTTCGGTTAACTTGTTTCTCAGTTACGTGATCCAAGACCGAGCACCCATAACGCCCCGGGCGAAAGCTATTTACGATGACAATTTTGCGAACGTCGGCGAACGAAATATGCCTTTTATTCGTAGTAGAGTCGGGATTAAAGCTCTAAAACGGAATTGCTGTCAGAAGAGGGACTCTTTGTTGAAATTTTCGAACTACACCTACCGTTTGCAATTTAGTTACTATCTGCGATCATAAGCTTTGTGTATAGAAACTTCTTTCTGTTATTAAACTTCTTATGTAAATACATTTTGAATTACCACTGAAGAATCCTAAGGATTCTTTAGTACGTACAAATACTAGCGACTTACCCCGTCTTCGCATTAGTATCTATACAAATACAGTAAACGATTTAGGCAAATTTTTGCGATGGTTACACCTTTTTAAAGTTGCCAAAAGATGCATACGAATCTTCACAATTACATTCTTTTTTTTTCATTTTATTTTTGACAATAAATCTTTTAAATGACTACTCCCATTGTCGAGTAAATATCGATAACTGTTTAGTACAAGTTTAAATTTGAATAAATTTTATTATTTCAGTGCTATTTCGACGTGCGCTATTTTATCGGTTCGATTTACAAGGTGTAATCATTTTTTTTCTCTTTTTTTATATCATAGGAGGCAAACGAACTGGTGGGTCACCTGATGTTAAGTGATCACCACCATCCATAGACACTTGCAACACCAGGGGAGTCGCAAGTGCGTTGCCAGCCTGTGTTTGGGGAAGAGGAGTTGGGGAAGGGGAAGAGAGGAGGGGAGGTGGGCCTCCGGCGCTCTCACTGACCGAACGAAACGCAACAACGCAAGCCCTGTTACTTCACGTCGGTTTTCTGTAGGTGGTAGGTAGGGTGGTAGTACCCTGGGCGAGCCGACCCATTCATACTGAAACCAGTAATAACTTCAGCGTAGCTCTACCACTACTAAAAACTACACTACTAACTAACTACACTACTATACTATCTATACCTATATTATAAAGAGATAAAGTTTGTGAGTTTGTGACGTTATAGGGAATAATCTCAGGAACTACCGGTCCGATTTGAAAAATTCTTTCACAGTTATATAGCTCATTTATCTAGTAAGGCTATAGGCTATATATCATCACACTAATACCAATAGAAGCGGAGCACCAATGAAGAATGTTTCAAAATCGGGGTTTTTTTACCATTTGAGAACATAATATATAAATGCAAATGAAGTTGCCAGCGACTACCAGTATCCAGGGCTGTAGCTAGAGTCGAATTCGAGGTAGGGCAAGCATTGGTTATAGGTAGGACGGAATTGATGTGCCTTCGAATGTCACGAACTGTGGTATGTACGGAAAAGTTTTGATACGTATCACTGCTTTTTTTTTATATCAAACTATGAGCTAATAATTATATTACAGTAACTTATCATAGTTCTTGGTATTTTTATGGTAGGACATTGTGATTTCAAGGTGGGGTGGGGTACCGTCCCACAATGCCCCCCCCTACTTACGGCCGTGCCAGTATCTAATATATACACATAAAATTTGCCTTTTTTTTTGTCTGTTATCAATGTCAGTCCTTACTAATATTATAAAATATGTGAATGTCAGTTTGTTTGTTACAGTTACAAGTTAGCTATACAGAAAAGGATATAAGATTCATTTCATCTAATAGTCCGGTAAAGCTGTAACCGCAGGTTAGGGCAATAACGTAGTCAGTTTGAACACAAAATTTATTCCTGAAAAAAGTACTATTCCTGAGGTATGTAGGTTAAATCCACAAAAACATGAGCGGAACTGAAAGCAAAAGTTCCTACTTTATAAAATTAAATAATATTGAAATCTATATATAAAATACAATAAGAATGTAAATCTAACCTGTCTGTACATGTTAGTTCGATTTTTGTAAAAAAAAAAAATGTTGTAGGTATCTAGAAATAAGTAACAAAATCCATTTCAATCATTTTTTTTTTGTCTGTCTGTTTGTTTTAACACGTATCACTGCTAAAGTATTACGTTCATGATAAAACCTTCTCTAACCTTCTCTAATATAGAGCATATTTTCGAGTAACATTTAGTCTATGTTTCATTAAAATCGGATCGGTCTAAAAAAAGTTATCGTAATTTTAAACAACGCGACTTAAGTACGAGAGCAAATTAGACAGTAATCAGAGTTAATACATTCAGATGACTTTATTAGCCAATGTTTCGTACATCAGGTTCCATGCGGTTAGTCCGGTGAAGCCGTTAAGACTTTACAAGGTCACAGCGTAGACAGTTGAAAGAAAAAAAAATTTCCATGCGGACAAAGTTACGGGCACAGCTAGTAAATAATAATCTTATTTTTTTTTAAGTGAAACTTCTTTAGGCGCATGAGGGTAAAATGTTCACAGATCTAACGTCACGCAGGTATGCAACGGAAGTGACGTCATTTGCAGTAACCGCAGATTATTCATCTATTTTTCAAGTCTCGGAAATCTAAAGTTTTAGATTTGTATAAATATAAACAAGACTTATAAATTAGTTCGCCAAAGAAGTTTCACTTCTGACATGTGTACTTTGTACGCACGCACTTTTTTTTTATGTCATAGGTGGCAAACGGACAGGTCGGTCACCTGATGTTAAGTGATCACCACCGTCCATGGACACTAACAACACCAGAGGAGTTGCAGGTGCGTTGCCACCCTTTGGGGGAAGGGTTAGGGGAGGGGAGGTGGGCCTCCGGTGCTCTCACTGACCGAACGAAACGTTACTTCACGTCGGTTTTCTGTGGGGGTGGGGTGGTAGTACCCCGGACGAGCCGACCCATTCATGCTGAAACCAGTAATAGCTTCAGCGTGGCTCTACCACCATTAAATATATGAGTGTAGATTACTTATAGAAATTGAATTAAACGAAAGTGAATGATGTTTGTCGATATTCGTTGTCACTACATGTGAGAGAATATGGACAAAGTCGCAGGGGATTGTTAGTTAAATATGATTTTTAAAAGACAATTAAATACATAAATAAACCAATCAAAATTGTTAAAACAAGGAAAAAAGTAAAACAAATGAATAAACCCGACTATAATCACACTTATCCTATGAACAACATTTTTAATTTAAACTTTCACAAAACTTGAATAATAACTCTTACGAATTACTTCTTAAAGTTAAAATTCCTTTGTTCTTTCTCGATTTATCTTTCTTATGTAAATTTTTTTCTGCGTTTTTCTTTCATCTCTCACTCGGATTCTATTACGGAAATCCCGGCAGACGGCTCAAACAGTTTCCCCCTGAAGTCTTTGCGTACAAAAAAATAAAGTATAATTTGTAATAACAACTCGGTTTGATTTCGAACCACACTGCTTCTCTCCCTTTGGTATATTTATCTCGAAGAAATATTTTGATGCCCCTCCTTTTTTGTTAAATAGACTAGGTGATTTCCGCCCGCTTCATTTGGCATTATAATGACATTGAGTCAACCAAAGCCAAAGAATAAGTAATCTAGAATCATCTGACAAAATTTCCGCATCGAAAGATACATTCAGGATTTTTGACACTACTGAACATTAAAAGAACTGTATTTTTATTCTATAGATATGTCTAGATTTATTTACAGTTCTAAATTTTCATCAAATAGGTATTTAGTTTTTTTTTTTGGCAAACAAACTTCTAGTAGATTATTGGATTTTCTAGTAGATTGGATGGATAGATGGTGGTAGAGCCACACTGAAACTATTGCTGGTTTCAGCATAAATGGGTCGGCTCGCTCGGGGAAGTACCACCCTCTCATAGAAAACCGACGTGAAGTAACAGTGCTTGCATTGTTGCGTTTTGTTCGGTGAGTGAGAGCGTCGGAGGCCCACCTACCCCTCCCCTTCCTATTCCTCCTCTCCTTCTCCCTCCCCTAATCCCTTGCCCCCAAAAGGTGGCAACGCACCTGCGACTCCTTTGGTGTTGTTAGTGTCCATGGACGGTGGTGATCACTTAACAGCAGGTGACCCATCTGTTCGTTAGCCACTTATGACATAAAAAAAAAAATATAGTAGATTGTTACTGCCATTGTCGAGTGACGTTCAATGTTCTAACAAAATGGTGGTTTCTCTGTTATAGCTTTCCAGGAAGTTAGCATCTCAGAACTCATTCTCCGTGGAGATATTTTCCATTCACTTGTGCACAATAACCGAATTATAATGTAAAATACACCAATATTGCAAATAACACAAGATTATGAATAAAATATAAAAAATATAAAAAACTACATGACAGACTAAGAACCCGTCAAAAACTTAAATAACAATTACAAAATCATTAAAACAAAAAATAACTTTATTTTTGGCAACCAATCTTCTAGTAGACTATTAGTGCCATTGTCAAGTGAGTATCGATATTACAAGTTTCTTGATATAATTACAATGAAGTAACAAGATGGCGGCCATCTTGTTAGAACTTTCCATGGGGTTTTTGTGGCATCTCAGAATTCATGGTCCGTGGTATTATTTTCCATTCACTTCGCTTATGGACAATAAACAGACTATATTACATAGAACACCACTAATTTTACACAATATTGAGTCAAGATTATGAATAAAATATAAAATCCACTACATGACAGACCAAAATCCCGCCAAAAACTCTTTATAATACTTACGTATGGTCGAAACTATTTGCGCATTATAAAAAAAAACATCTACGAATCACAGTCAAACAGTCTCACAGATAATAAACATTCAATATATTAAAGAAACCCGTGAAATTTAATCTTCGTGGTAAAATACAGTATACAGACCGTGTTTATATCGGATATTCCATGAATCCACTTGTATCCACATTTTTAAGCAGGCGAGACGGTGCAGTGTGACTAATTGTTGGATTTATTTTATTAGAAAATCACAGCTAAGAGACATGTATTTATTTTTTTAATTTTTTTTTTTTTTTTTTGCAAAACGACCTCGTCACTTTAATGCGCTTCATGGAAAGCACATTGCAATTTATCAGATCTATTGATCTATTAGAACACAGATAGTATAACTGAACCAAGAATTACTTTTCTGAATCTATGTGTATTTTGTGTCTGTTAATCGTATGATTGTTCCTAAATTGCAGTATGCTTTTGTTAAGTATACGTTGATAGTCTAGTCCGGTGAAGCTGTTAAGACCTTGCTAGGTCAATAGCATAGTCAATTCGAAAAAAAATACGTTGATAGATTCGTATTTGGGTACTTAGGTATTAACGCCACCGCAGTTGGCTTGTTGCACGTTTATATTAAAGCCTTTTACTTTTTTAAATGTCTTGGTTAAATAGTTATATTCTGTACAGATTTAGATAAAGAATGACTTCATAAAAATTTAGATATCTGTTGGCATCGTAATGGGAATTAAATTCTAGTAAAAACTTGTTGAAATAAAAAAATCATGTTGACAATATATAATTAGTTATCATCATTATCATCTGCCTGTAAGAGAACTACTGCAGAATTAAAGGCCTTATGGCATAGGCCGAAAAAAGGAATGGGCTTAAGTCACCACGCCGCGCCAGTCCACTACGTATTGGCGATTTCAAACTCCAAGACATCTATACTTCTGTATTTTTCCATATACTGTGATACTTTGTGAACATTTCTCAGGTTCAGGTTTCTTGGTCTGGGGGTAAATTTCGCTACCGCACACCAGACTGAGCCCCCCTCGGCAGCGGCTCAAGCCGAGGTCCATTCCCTCGGCGTGGAGCCCTTGAGTGCGCTGCTCGCGCGATACAGTGACACAAAATCTTACAACACTGCAACAACGTTATACATATCACCTGCACACACGTGCACACATACATGCTTACACATAATAGTGGAAGGGTTGTATTTTATCGAACTGAAATAGTTTATAAAAATTATCCGACACAAAATACATATACCTAAGACTTGTCAAGGTATGTATGCTTGGTACACATATATGTTTCAATAACTCATATAAGTATGAATATGTAGCTTAGCTTAGATAGGTCGTGAATTGCATGTATCAGGCAACAGCCCAAGCCGAGGTGTGCCGCGCACCCTTGAGCTAGTTGCTCAAATAAAATCGGCTGAGTGTCTTAAGCGCTTGCGTTGATAGTCCGGTGAAGCTTTTAAGACCTTGCTAGGTCAACAGAGTAGACACTTCGAAAGAAAAAAAGGTTTCTGGTGATGTTTTCCTTCACCGTCAGTCGATAGTGTTACCAATCTAAATTAGTAAATGTACGGAAATTCCGAAAAATTTGTTGGTACTTGTTGTGTTCGAACCTACAGTCGTCGGATTGATATTCCAGCGGTCTAAGACTCTAACCACTTGATCACCATAGCTTGCTCAGTAAGTAAGTGAGTAGTATAATCAGGAGTAATCGTATTTAAGTCTAGTTTCTAGACTTTCCACAGTTTTCTTTATTCTATAGCATATTATGAAAAAAACTATCGTTTTACACAAAATTGCTATTTTGAGCGTCATATTCACAAAAAAACATTTCCACTGTTAACTTTTTACCTGAGAAATGCCTTAAAAATAATATTAACACAATACTTCAAAGAATGTTATCTTTTACGCTATCTAAGTTAAAAAGGATTTGAAAAAAGAAGTGCAAACATTGAAGGTTTTAATCCAATTCAAAATTTCGATAAAAAAGTTTAGGAATAAGTAGGTAGCTTCATTGTTAAATAGAATGCCACACGATCGATTGATTTCACGGTCGATTCGATTCGATACTTCTACTGTGTGGAAAGTACAGACAGGAGTTTTTTTTTCTTTATTCCACTTGTAAAGCTTTTTTATGCAAACTTAAACTTTTCGTTAAAAACATAGTAAAGGGTCAGTGGAATCCAAAAGGTAGCAGCGAAGAATTTCTTATAGGTGGTATGTATCGAATCACTTATAGTATATGTCGTAGACATGTTGTTTTCATTCTCGTTAAATTGTAAAAAGTAAAAGTAGCGACCTAAGGTGTTTCCCAATAAAATTGTCTAAACATTGTCCATTTTATATCAAAATTCTCATTGCAATGTTTATTTCTGGAGTTTTTGGCGGGATCTTGGAACGTCGTGTAATGGACATTATATTGTATCCATAATCTTGTGTTATTTGGCTCTATATTTTGTAATATTGGTGGTGTTTTGTGTAATATAGTTTGCAAATGAAGTGGATCGAAAATAGTACCACGGAAAATTGATTCTGATTTGCCACAAAAATCCCTGGAATGTTCCAACAAGACGGCCATCAACTTGATAGTTCATTGAAATTATAGCAAGGAACTTGTGATATAATTACCTACTCGACAATGGCAGTAATAATCTATTAGAAGATTGGTAGCCAAAAACAAAATAAAAAAAAGGTTTATTTCTACACAATATTAATCAATTAAAAGATCTTTTTTTTTTCCTCGAACTGACTACGCTATTGACCCGGCAGGGTCTTCACAGCTTCACCGGACTACTAAGGTTGGCGCTTAAGGCACACAACCGATTTGGGGTTTAGGTAACATACACAAGGGTGCACGCACACCTCGGCTTGGGCTGTTACCTGGAAAAAGACGCGTCTGTCCTAGCTATAGTTAGTTAAGCTATTTATACATATACCTATACATTTGTGAACCATACAATATAGAATATAGAATACGTGTATATCGGATTGAAAGGCAATTAAAAGATGATTCGAGAAGTAGTATGGCGTAGTCCGGTGAAGCTGTTAAGACCTTGCTTGGTCAATAGCGTAGTCAGTATGAAAAAAAAAATGATTCGAGAAGTTCGTAAATGATTAACATATTTAATCATTACGACGAAACTTTTTAATTAAAGTTAATGTTTTGTGTATCCCGTTTATAATTTTTAGTGCCTAATGTAGAAGCCGCCATTTTGATTTAGCTATAAAGGTAAGATTTATGATACTACAACTTCTTTAATAGTTACTATTTTAAACAATAATGTGGTAGCATTATTTTTTAAATATATATCATAGGAGGCAAAGCAAGGTAATAATTGTGTTTCTTTCTGAATTTTAAAATTAAGTTTTTTTTTATATATTTGAGGGGGCAAACGAACTGGTGGGTCACCTGATGGTAAATGATCACGACCGTCCTTAGACACTAGAAACAACAGGGGAGTCGCAAGTGCGTTACCAGCCTGTGTTTGGGGGAAGGGGAGGGGGGCGGGAGGTGGGTATCCGGCGCTCTCACTGAGTGAACGAAACGCAACACTGCAAGCACTGTTACTTCAGGTGGGTGTTTCTGTGTGTCGGGTGATGTACTACTCCGGGCGAGCTGATCCATTCATGCTGAAACAAGTAATAGCTTCAGCGTGGCTCTACCACATAGAAAAACAATGCTCTACCACATGTATTGGTTATTCAACAAAATATTGGTTAGTATTTTATAAAGTAAGTTATTTATCGCTTCATAATGTATTGTTAGTTGTTCTGTGTCGACTAAATATACTTTTAACCAAATAATTTCGTCGAATATAATAAAATATAGGCTACAACCTGGCTACAGAATGACAGGTTTATAAAAAGATTCATATATATCGGTCCAGCAGATTTTGGGTTATAAGCAGACAAACAAACAGACAGAGAGACGTTGTTTTTTATAATATGGTTATGAGTAGCGTGGATTCATTTCATTCAGTTTACCGAGAACTTTCCTTTTTTAAATCAAAATTGTAACAAAAAATAAAACTGAATAAAATAATTTACTCAAAAAAGTGCAACAAACCTCCTTCGTTATCGTACCAATATCTCAGTCATTATGTATGTATCTTTAAAATATAAGGTACAACGCAGGTGAAATTAAAATGTGGGTCACATTTTGTTGCAAATACCCCAATAAAAAAAGAACTGAAGTAACAAACACTAAAGGAAAATACAACCAAATTGACAACTTTAATTTTCAAGTCGGTTATAGAATGAAGTTTTCGAATATATATAATTATTCTTTGGAAGTACACTCACCACTTCCGTAAAGCATGTGAGGCTGTGTAGCGACAGACTGTATGTCCTTTAAAATATTCAAAGGCCATTAGTCGTCCTTTTACGTGGTGCGTTGTTTCGTAAAAGAAAACTTTACACTATCTATTTATTACTGATGTATATTTGTGGCATTTTAAAACCAGTATGTGAAAGAATTTGTTTATCCAGCTTAATTTCAGATATAACTAAATGGATTATGATGAAAATTACTTTGTTGTTTTACTTAATTTTTTTTTTTTTCGAACTGACTACGCTATTGACCAAGCAAGGTCTTAACAGCTTGAGCAAGGTCTTAACAGTGTGCTTAGTGTGAGTTTGCAAAAATATATCGAATAACTTTAACTATGCGATCACCGAGGTTACGGGAAACGTAATGAGACCCGAGTACATGCGAGTGTGAGTTCATTTTATGTTGGCGATTCGTTTGACGTTGTCTCACCGTATAAAATGATTAGTTTGTTTTTATTATGTTGGCAATGTTAACGTCATATGATACCCCGACCAAATTGAAAAGTTTCTATAAACAATATACTCTTCAACAAAACTAGCTACGCATCGATTTAGGCGGGTTACGTAAGCAAACGCAGATTTGTTTATTTACTTGATAGATTTGTGAATGTTACATTTCTACAAATTATACTTTTTAGACAAAATGTACTACATTTATGTACACAAAATCGGTAATATCGTTACACAAAAATGTAAACTAATCAATGACATTAGAAGAAATTATATGAAACAGTAAGTGTTTGAGGTTATTACATTTGCCGTAAAATTTTATTGTTTTACTGAATTTGTGTTGTAATTATAATGCTATTTATATATTTTAGATACGGGCATCTTATTAAGGTCCAAGGAAGAGTTGGCTTCTTTAACTTGTAGACTTAAATTGAACAAAAGGGCGAGAGACCACAAGAAGACTTGAAAAAGAGAAAAATAAAAAATGGAAAGATCAGTGGAGACTTTAATGCAGTGATGTCATGATTATATGGAAATGAGGTTGTAACAAGATGAAATTAAGAAATAAATTGTGCAAACACAAGACTGAGCTCTTTAGATTTATTAGAATCAACATATATTATAGAAATTATCAATAAAAAATTAGTTTTATTTTATTTATAATGACATTATATAATACTTTTTTTGAATGATGACATTTTATTATTGTTCTACTCTGCATAATAATTTATCCTTTAACAATCTTCTGCCAATTAAATATTGTGAGGTGTTTACTGTCTCCGTAGGAGTAGAAATAATTTCATGATCAGGGTCTCATTCTTCTTCCTGTGATACTATAATGCCAAATATAACCAGCATTTTATGTACGGCACAACAAGCCTGAATTCATTCTGCTACATTTTACAGTTCACAGTGATAAACTGCTAGGTTCAAACATTGTTATTGGTTCTTTAGTCTTGTACAAGCATTTTTCATGAATATTTCAGCCCTTGTATGCTTTTCTCCATAATTCGCTTCTGTTGTGCCAGTAGTAGTATGTACAATTAGAATCATCAACAAAGGGTGTAGTGGGAAGCCAATCTCCTAAAAATTTAAACAATATTATTACTGTGAAATAATACATTCATTTGCTATATAAATAAAATACAATTATAGAATCTACATATATTTTTTCATGTATATTATGGAATTAAAAATAAATAAATATTGATATAAAAAAATAATGGAATTAAATTTTCCTATTTCAATTACAAAGTATATGGTGAAAAAACATTTGTTTTCCCGGTTTATTTGTTTATTCTAAGTAATGCACTGGCAATTTGTCTAGATACACCCATGTCAGACATATTATATATATATTAGCAAAAGCCACACCGTTTTCCCATGTTAGTGCAATAATTATATGGTTATATAGTTGACTATATTGTATCCCATATAACTAAGTCATATAACCTATAATATGGTTTTCATCAACCCAATCATATGTGAAAAAAATATTTGCAGGTTATTTATAGCATTCTAATACATATCATTTCCTTAAGTTAACATAATATTTACCATTTATCCATTTAAGAGACTGGTAGTGTTTACAATAGTAATAAAGATGTTCATCTTCTTTAGCAGGTCCAAACACAATGCAACGACTACCATCAATACAGCTAATCACAGCATTTACAATGAAACCTGAAAGAATTAATAAATATATTCATCTGTGTGTTAGGACATATATATACCAATTATAGATACACAATTTTGTTTAAATTGGAATATAGTTATATTATTTAGTAAAAATTGTGTCACCATGCTCATAAGTTGTCTGTTCAAAGATATCAAGTTGAAACAAATTGTAACTAGTTTTATTTATTACAGTAACTCTTGAATATACCATATGTATATACATTTTAAAATAAACAAATACACAGAAATTACTATGGATATATGTTTAAAATGTTAGATGTAAAATATACATATTCCTTACAATGCATTATTCATGAGAGTTTATTTGCTACCCCTATTAGCTCCTGATAGGATCCAGACACATGTGTATTAAGCACATTTTGTAGAGATCACGATTATTGCACTTATATGATAAAAAGTTCACATATTAAGATCAACAATATTTACCTTTATTTTCAATGTAACTCTAGTGATGAAGACTTTAGATTTGTTTGTCGTATAAGTTATTTACACAAACACTGTAATGCTTTCTTTATGAAGTGATACCTTTTCATAATATGTATCTCCATAAGATCTTCTAATGGATCATTGATACTGCGAACTTTTGTTTGAACAATGGCCATATTATTTCTTATATCTTGTACTCTCAGTATTTTGAACATTTTCAACACAAAAATAACGTACTCCTATATAATTTATGCTATAAAAACACTTTTACGCTACAAAGCTAAACTTTTCACGACAAAAATCACAGTGAAACATATACTAGCGTAAATATGAATATGTTTCGGTTTGGAACGTCAAAATGGCACTTCATTGTAACTCGCACTCGCAAATAAGCATTTACGCGCCTTTACGTACTCGCGCATACTCGCGTTTCGAAACTTGATACCTATAAAGTAAACAAACAAAACTCGCACTCACAAACTATGTCTGACAAGTGAGCAACTAGGTGGCGCTTTTAAAATCCCATACAAACCGTAGTGAACGTCAACGCGTTCGAGTGTGTACAAAAACTCACACTAAGCACACAGCTTCTTTACTTAGATATATTTCGCTCCTTGCGCTATTAGTTCCAGGTACTAGAAACGTTTTCAGGTAGACATCAGATAAATCAAATATAAATCCCATACAAACCGTAGTGAACGTCAACGCGTTCGAGTGTGTACAAAAACTCACACTAAGCACACAGCTTCTTTACTTAGATATATTTCGCTCCTTGCGCTATTAGTTCCAGGTACTAGAAACGTTTTCAGGTAGACATCAGATAAATCAAATATTTTTTTGTTGCAGTGAGACGAGTAAAGTGCACTCCTATGAGTGCATATAGCCCTGGAAACCCAAACGGATCCCCAAAACTCAAACATAGCTTCGAATATTCTCAAGTGTTGCGGAAGTTTCTACACAGCTATGCAATATTTTTATATACAGCATATTGTCAGGTGTTCGGCTGTTAAATGGTAAACAACATATTATTCAGTCTACGAGGCCCCACGTAGACACAACATTAGTAAACATTGCAACACCAATCCCTGGAACTAGTGTCAGCAAGTTTGCGACGTCATGTGTAAACACTGCGCTATTCGTCGAGTAGGTTCCACGCCCACGCTGTCTGCACCAAGACTATATAAATACAGTTGCGAACGGAACTCCACGGTCTCATTCACGTCTCATTTAGGCATCATTGGCCATTGTTCATTTAAGAATCATTCGAGATAAATCCTGCCCTGATAATAAAACAGTATACATATAGCTCATGGAAAGCGTTCGGTGACGATGACGCGAGTTCCATGATTTTTGTTTACCCAAAAAGTACATATATAAACGCAGTATACATATAGCTCATGGAAAGCGTTCGGTGACGATGACGCGAGTTCCATGATTTTTTTTCACCCACAAAGTACATATATAAACGCAGTATACATATAGCTCATGGAAAGCGTTCGGTGTCGATGACGCGAGTTCCATGAATTTTGTTCACCCAAAAAGTCCATATATAAACGCAGTATACATATAGCTCATGGAAAGCGTTCGGTGACGATGACGCGAGTTCCATGATTTTTGTTAACCCAAAAAGTACATATATAAACGCAGTATACATATAGCTCATGGAAAGCGTTCGGTGACGATGACGCTAGTTCCATGATTTTTGTTAACCCAAAAAGTACGTATATAAACGCAGTATACATATAGCTCATGGAAAGCGTTCGGTGTCGATGACGCGAGTTCCATGAATTTTGTTCACCCAAAAAGTCCATATATAAACGCAGTATACATATAGCTCATGGAAAGCGTTCGGTGACGATGACGCGAGTTCCATGATTTTAATTAACCCAAAAAGTACATATATAAACACAGTATACATATAGCTCATGGAAAGCGTTCGGTGACGATGACGCTAGTTCCATGATTTTTGTTAACCCAAAAAGTACGTATATAAACGCAGTATACATATAGCTGATGGAAAGCGTTCGGTGACGATGACGCGAGTTCCATAATTTTTGTTCACCCAAAAACTACATATATAAACGCAGTATACATATATACGTAGATTTCGACGAAGTCAGTCCGTGCTTTTGGATACAAAGTTATCTACTTACCTACTGATTTAAATAGAAATACGCTATTTGAAGGCTTCCTTCGACCCTTAAAGGTTTAAAAACATCTTGGTCGCTCAGATAAATAACGATACAAAATTGTGAGTATCGGGACATCACTTTGCTTTGAGACATTTGGTTTAGTCCGTTTTTTTCTGTTATTATATTTCTTTTCCGCTTTAATTACACTATTATACATATTATAATTGTACGAGTATTCTATATGTCTGTTTGTATTTTGAAAGCTAGTACTGTACAAAATTACATTACATTATAATGTATGAAGTTATTAATCAATTCCTCCGACAAAGGCACTCGAGGCCAACGACATTGTGTTAAAAACAAACCAACTAAAAAAATAGCTTCAGGGAGCGGATGCCTTGAATCGAAAAGAATATTCTGATTGAAACCACATCCGCTTCTCAGACACAAAGGACAATTATTTATTTGTTTTTGTACTTGCAACTTGTACCGGCATCGCGTGCGTTTTATATATTATTCTATATAAAAAAAGAATACGAAAATTATAAAACTTAGTACTTATTTCATATAAAACAAAATATCACGATAGCGTCATCTATACATATAAATAATTAAAATGTCTGTTTGTAGTGTCGAAATAGCATATTTTTACTAAATAAATATGAAAGTATATACGGTGCGAATAACAACATTTTTTTTATAATTTTCTTTTGTGTGTTTGTTCCGGCTAATCTCCGAAATGATTGGACTGATTTTAACAGGGTATTCACTGGCAAATAGCTGATGGTACAAAGAATATAGGCTTTTATTTAAGGAATAATAATTCGGGTTCCACCGCCAATATTATAAGTTAAAAAAGCAGTATCCACAACCGCAATTTTTATCTACACCGAATTGAATATAAAGTTATGATTTTTTTAAGAAATTACTATTTTTATAAACACTACGCGTTTAGCGATGTGTATTTTCGTACCGTCGAGAAGTGGGATAAGTGGTATCGTGCGTAGGAGAGAGGAAGTAACCGGATAACATTGTTTACAAAGAGATGTAGTAAGCAAAGTAAACTTTTGGTGTCAATTTTTTTACCTCCGTACATCTAATATCTTATTGAGATAATAAAAACACAATTGAAGGTCGCGAATAAAATAATTTTTAATTTCTCATAGTCCAGGTGCTTAAAAAAATCGTTGCTTTAAAAAATGAATAAATATTAATTTAAACCATAAATAAAAGATGTTTAGAATCGTCTGGTAATCTTGTTTATTCTGTAAACATATATCGAATTCAAAATAAACCTTTTGAAGTTATACTTCTTTTGGCGCGGTAGGGAAAAGTGATGAGAGTAAATTTTTATGATGTGCGCGCACACCGTCATGAAAAACTGTCACCCTAAAGTTATTACGATGTGCGCGCACACAGTCACGAAAAAGCGACACCCTGAAGTTATTACGATGCGCGCGCACACCGTCATGAAAAACTGTCACCCTGAAGTTATTACGATGTGCGCGCACACCCTCACGAAAAACCGTCACCCTGAAGTTATTACGATGCACGCGCACACCATCACGAAAAACCGTCACCCTGAAGTTATTACGATGCACGCGCACACCATCACGAAAAACCGTCACCCTGAAGTTATTACGATGCGCGCGCACACCCTCACGAACAACCGTCACCCTGAAGTTATTACGATGCACGCGCACACCATCACGAAAAACCGTCACCCTGAAGTTATTACGATGCACGCGCACACCATCACGAAAAACCGTCACCCTGAAGTTATTACGATGCGCGCGCACACCGTCACAAAAAACCGTCACCCTGAAGTTATTACGATGCACGCGCACACCATCACGAAAAACCGTCACCCTGAAGTTATTACGATGCCTAATACTCGAACTCATTTACAAGGATTCGAATCTACATCGATCGAAAACACTAAACACTAAAACGATCATTGCTTGAAAACCCCAAAAATAGTTATTATAAATACCACTTACATAATTTTAATCATTTTGGTAAAGAACTTTACGTTAACTTTAAGTAAACTTTAAGTGTATAAATAAATATAGATTTAAGAATCATTTTCTACATGAAGATTCAACAGTAGTCCTTCTACGTTGTGTCATGGAATATCTATATTAAAGAGTGGATAAGCGTGTTCGATGTTCGTGCCTAATGTAAATAAAGTCAAGGTAGTCAGTTCGCGGTTTAACAAGTGTGGAACGTGCGTTTACAACGCCAATAAACCGTAAATTAATTCGTGAAAATACACACAGAATCGTTTAAAATACAGAAGGTTCACTTTTATTTTCAATATTCATTCCATTTCTGTTTTTGTAGATTCTAGTAGATTACTACTGCCGCTGTCGAGTAGCTAATGATATTACAAGTTTCTTGCTATAATTTCAATTAACTAACAAGACGGTGACCGTCTTGTAAGAACTTTCCAAGGAGTTTTTGTGAGAAATCAGAATCCATGCTCCGTGGTATTATTTTCGATTCACTTCATTCGTGCACAATAACCATACTATATTACATAAACCACTATCAATATTGCAAAATAAAGAGGGAAATAACACAAATTATGAATAAAATATAAAATCAACTACATGATATTCCAAGATCCCGCCAAAAACTCTTAATTTAATTTCAATAGCACACAATTTCACGCACTTATAAACGAACCAATAGAATATAATATGGTTACTTATACATATATCTGGCCATACTGCCATCATAACGAGGAATGTATTTAGATTTTTTTGCTATATTGAGTTTTATAAACCAGGTGAAAGGTTATACACTCGCAGTATTCTAGGATATGCCACTTCATGGTCACATTTAACATATTAAATAAAAATATCAAAACAAACACTAATAAACAACCAAGAAAACCTAAGTTAAAGTTTATTCTAAGACTTTCAAAGGTATAAACACAATAGTAAAAAGCCTAGCTGCAATGACCGCTGCCGAAAACTACAATGGGTGATCTAGAGGTAATAACTTTCGATAATAAAACGGTCAACGGACAATAAACCCATTTGTTTTATTACTGACGTTTCCATTTTCACTTTCAAGTGAAAGTGAAATCACCCGACGGTCAATGGCACTGTGCTTTAACATAAACGGGTAGAGGATTGTGTATAATATTTGTGTTTTTCTAAATAATTAGCTCAAAAACATAAAGCACATTTAATTAATATCCTTCATAAATATTGCTACTGTCTAAAACCATTCAGCCTGAATATTCAAAGTCAGGAAAAAGGAATATCTAATACATATATTTTCTTGTTTGCCTTTGAGCTTGGGTTCTCAAATTACACTTGATCTAAAAACAAATAAGTAGTACTTTGCAAGCTACAAATTTTTCGTAATTTATTCAATTTGTATTTAGTTACTTGTCCCTTTTACTTACAACGATAGAATTATGTTCACAATACAAAATACAAAACGTTTCCTAGTGGATAATATGGATTCCACTCTATTAAGAAATACAAAGATTCACCACTTTTCATAATGATGGTGAAAGAGATTGGAATTAATTAATCTTAAAGTTACCAACATCCATTTGTATATAGACTAAATAACATTATTTCAGTTATTATAAAAAAAAACATTGTATTTGATATAAGTAACAATAATAAGTACTTAATAAAAGATAAGAATAAAACAGATATACAAGAGCTCCCAAACTTTTCTAGTTTATGACGCTTTTATATGCTTGGTATTACGTAATGGTGCGGTCGTGGCGTGGGGTCCTAGGCACAATATACTAATGAAGCAAAGGAAAAAAATATTATTTTATTAATTTTCACAATGTGAGATTCACTGAGATTTTTTATTACTTGTTTTTCACAAAAGGAAAAAAGAGGGTCTTGCAATGCTCTTATTTAGGCCTCACGGTGCTGCGGCATATATTTTGGAAACCACCTCTCTAATTACAAAATTTACCTTTTCCCACAAAATGTATTCTCGTTCGTAGTGGATAATCAATAACCTGGACACTCAATTATCGCTGTGCTTAAAATATTATATGAACAAAGCAATTCTTGTCATCTGTAAGACATTGTCTATAGGCCGACACATTTAGAGAGGTTATAATTTTCGCACCACGCTGCGCGCACACACGCTGTGACTTCTTATATCGGAGTTATTTTTTGAACTAGCAACACACTTGTTTACAACTTTATTATCGATTTTTATTTATCAATTATTACAAGTTAATCTTTTAGAAGACAAATATTGTTACCATTTTTTTGAAAACAAAACTATAAAACTATATAAAACTTCGACCATACAGTCAAGAAGTTAGTAATTAATAATTCGAAAGAAAACGAAATATCTATGCTATAAATTGCATCAGAGAGTACAAGCTCAACATGTGTAAGTAAGAAGTAAAAATGAAGTGATAGAAATAGAGTGTGCAACTGCTTAATTAAGTTCCATTGCATTTACTAAGTTGCACGCGGTTTTTTAATTTTAATATTATATGTATTTACTGAATAATTTTGATTTGATAATATAAATAATTAAGTTAAATCAGTGCAGTAAAAAGAAATGATATTTTAAAATTTCACTATATTTCCTACGCTGTATTGAGCGAATTAAAATGCGTACCTCAATCATATATATGCCTCTTAAAACTCCTGAATTATATTTTTTCTAGCTACAAACTTATGATAAAATAAGTTTTAAAAATGGTACTTACAATTTTGTTTAAGTTTAACCCCGAAAACAGCATAATTTCTTAATTTTTTACATCGAAAAGTGTTCGGCAGTTGTGTTAAATTAAAAACGTGTAGACGAATATTGATATACGAAACGTTATAATTCAAGTGTTAAAAGTTGTGTATTATATGTACGGATAAAGCCGTAGTCCAGTCTGAGGTTCATCATTTTTTTAAACTGTATATATAGGTTTTAGCATTTGACCACAATCTCATATACTGTTAAATGACGATTTGATCTAATCCTACGCTACAGTGGACTGGTTCTTAAGTGCAGTTGCCGGTACAATTCAATACGCGCTTTGTAACAGACTTTCCATTTGAAGGTGTTAGCAACCTAGGCGCAATTAGAAACAGCCCTACCACCATGCCATGTAATTAGATTTAGTTTAGTATATATATTTATTTATTTAATATAAAATATTTGTATGTAAACTTGCGCTTTACGTACATAACTGTAACAGTGTATTTAAGACTAGCCGACCCGTGCCCACTTAGTTGGGCATTAATACGTAAGCGTGGAATAGTTATTTTGCGCTAAAACGCAGCGGAAGCTCTGAAAAGGAAAAAAATACCCCGATATTGCAACATTCTTCATTGCTGCTCCGCTCCTATGAGTCTTAGCGTGATGATATATAGCCTATAACCTTCCCTGATAAATGAGCTATATAACACTGAAAGAATTTTCCAAATCGGACCAGTAGTTCCTGAGATTACCCCTTACAACGTCACAAACTCACAAACTCTACCTCTTTATAATATTAGTATAGATATTATCAAATTGCTGACTGTACTTATGTAAGTAATGTGTATGTATTTAAAAAATACCGCCATGACATGTCTTTATCACCATGTTGTCCTTTATATAAATCTCCGACTCATTTGCAAGGATTCGAATCTACGTCGATCGAACAACTGAATCAGATAAACCATATGCCTATACTTAATACTTCCTAAAGAGAGATTTAATAATACTTCAATACGATATGAATGTAGGTACGCATATCGCAGCAGCTCAAGCCTAGGTCCGTTCCCTCGGCGTGGAGCCCTTGAGTACGCTGCTCGCGCGATACAGTGAAACAAGATCTTACATCACTGCGACAACATTACACATATCACCTCCACACACGTGCACGTATACACGCTTACACATAATAAGGTGGAAGGGTTTTATTTTTTCCCCTTATCAAACTGAAATAGTTTAGAATATTATCCGATACGAAATATATATAAGGGTTGTTGAGGTATGTATGCTTGGTACACATATATGTTTCAACAACTCATATATGTATGAATAGTTAGCTTAGCTCAGATAGGTCGCGAATTGCATGTATCAGGCAACAGCCAAAGCCGAGATGTGCCGCGCACCCTTGAGCTAGTTGTCAAAGTAAAATCGGTTGAGTGCCTTAAGCGCTCGCCTTAGTAGTACGGTGAAGCTGTTAAGACCTTGCTTGGTCAATAGCGTAGTGAGTTCGAAAAAAAAAAGTAGGTACGTATATGCGTACACCGCAAAAACAAGGTGATGGTATTAAATTAATTTAATTTAATTATATAACGTGCAAATCTCTTTTAAGTGATTACCAAAATGTGTTCGCTCGGTAAGTAGGGATCAAAAGAAAAGCAAAGGTTCAGACTCACCCTATGACTGTTCGTGACGTCACTTTGTGGGATTATAGACCTCGGGTACAATATTCAAATATAATTACCATGAGTACCTATGTATATTTATGTCTTTAACATCTATATATAAATAGACGGAGACAAAACCGTTCAATACACCTTTCTACTCTGTTTCTCAACGATTTTTGAAGTTATACTTCTTTTGGCGCGTTAGGGAAAAATGATGAGAGTAAATTTTAACGATGCGTGCGCACACCGTCACGAAAAACCGACACCCTGAAGTTAACTATAGACAACTTTTTCTATTGTTCGTGTCGTTTTTTCTACGAACGTAGAATAAGGCGAAAGATATAATTTTTGAAAAGATTTTTATTTTGTTACGCCAAAGAAGTATAGCTTCTAACGCGTCTACATAAGTAAATACACACAACTTTTTTTTTAAATTTTATTGACGAGATTTAATGTCATCATAAAAAATAAATGAAATGATTCGTTTTTTCCATACCGTCGACTACAAATATAGAATTTGATTTTGATATGAAATTTGTCTGTAATTAATCTTGAATATTCATTTACTGAATATTACCACTAACTATCGCCTGCGACGTTGCTCTCATCGTTTTTAATTTAATACGACAAAATGTGGACAGTGTATGAAATTTTGCAAGTGAAACTGCACGTTGAGCGGTATTTCTTTAGCAGGAGATAAATTTATAACTACTTGAAGGTGGTAGAGCCACGCTGTAGCTATTACTAGTTTCCCGAGAAGTACCACACTCTCACAGAACACCGACGTGAAGTAACAGTGCTTGCATTGTTGCGTTTTGTTTGGTCAGCGAGAGCCGGAGGCCCACCTCCCTTCCCTTTCCCGCTTCACCTTCCTCTCCCTTCTCCCAAACACAGGATGGCAACGCACTTGCGACTCCCCTGGTGTTGCAAGTGTCTATGGACGGTCGTGATCGTTTAACATCAGGTGACCAACCTGTTCGTTTGCTTCCTGTGACATAAAAAAAAGAACGAACTTTTTTTTTTTTCTCGAACTGACTACGCTATTGACCCGGCAGGGTCTTCACAGCTTCACCGGACTACTAAGGTTGGCGTTTAAGGCACGCAACCGATTTGGGTTTTAGGTAACATACACAAGGGTGCACGCACACCTCGGCTTGGGCTGTTACATGGAAAAAGACGCGTCTGTCCTAGCTAACTATTCTAAGCTATTCATACATATATACATTTGTGAACCATACAATCGAAATTGCATGTTTCACAAATGAATACGTGTATATCGGATTGAAACGAACTAAAACTATTCGATTCAGTTCGATGAGGGAAAAAAAAACAAAACCCTCCCACCATGTGTATATATGTGCACGTGTGTGAGAGAGATGATCTCATATGTGTGTTCAAGTGATGTAGGTGAGTCACTGTATCGCGATCCAAGAACGAACAAGATGGTAGCCGTCATATTAGAACTTTATAGGGAGTTTTTGTCGCAAATCAGAGATTATGCTCCGTGATGTTATTTCCCATTCGCTTCACTTATGCACAATAACCAAACTATATAATATATATTAAGCGATCACCACCGTCCATAGATACTAGCAACACCAGAGGAGTCGCAAGTGCGTTGCTAGCCTGTGTTTGAGGAAGGGGGATGAGGGGATGGGGTGGGGAGAGGAGATGGAAGACGAGGTGAGCTTCCGTCGCTCTTACTGACCGAACGAAACACAACAATGCTAGCACTGGTACTTCACGTCTATGTTTCTGTGGGTCGAGTGGTAGTACCCCGGGCGGGCTAACCCATTCATACTGATACCACTAATAGCTTCAGCGTGGCTCTACCACCTACAACTATTACGCAAACAAAATAAAAATAAAATATCACCATTTTATGAATACAATATAAAATCCACTACATGACATTCCAAGATCCCGACAAATACTCCTTGTAATAATATTCGAATTAATAATTGTACACGAATTCAAAAATCTATCTTATAAGTTGGACTGGACCACAAACTAGATTTAGAGTAAAAATAATATACAAGTGCGGCAACCCTGATACCATGCCACAGTGTAGTTAAATTCCACAATCCACTCGCCACATACTGCGACCATTCCATATGATATATATGACATTAACACGACATATGACCGATATAAGTTGTATACAAATCTACATACCGTAATTCAATTAATCACATGCACAGACACACAAACACACGTATTCTCGTGTGTTTTATGATGTATAAGGTGTTTTGTCACAATCGACGAATTTATTAATAAACTAGTTGTTCCCGCGACTTCATCTGCGTGGAAACTGATGTACAAAAAAATTTTTTACAAAAAAAATAAACCGCCTTCGATGTTAAAAACTAATAAGGCGCTAAAAAGCGAATCGAATAAGCGAATAAGAAAGCGAATTTGAAGTCGATGCCAACCTACATTCATATCATCTACATACAAAGTTTTGGTCCACTTTCGTATCCCATGATGTACGAGTATATCTGTATAGTATACATATTTTATTACATTTAAATTTGAAATGTAGGTTGGCATCGAAAATATATTATTAGGTAGTGCAAATATCAATATTTTTTAATTAATTTGGTTAATTTAATAATTCAGTTATTTATCGCATTTTAGTACCTTATTAGTTTTTCACATCGAAGGCGGTTTAATTTTTTTTGTAAAAAAAATTTATTTCTCCATTTTTAGTGTCCATAAATATATCTAGTTTCTAATGGGTGTAATAAATCGGTTCCAATTTCACGAAAATACGTGGAGACGAAATGGGCGAAAATCAAATAAACGATATTTCACCACCTTAGGGGTTGAATATTTTC
This sequence comes from Antheraea pernyi, assembly GCA_015888305.1. Classification (NCBI taxonomy): domain Eukaryota; kingdom Metazoa; phylum Arthropoda; class Insecta; order Lepidoptera; family Saturniidae; genus Antheraea; species Antheraea pernyi. Next base: position 652,031 of record MU158842.1, on the reverse strand, counting down.
TTCAAATTTATATGGGACCACCTCTGAATATAACCAATTCAAATAAAAAAAGAATCATTAAAATCGGTATATGATTGACGGAGATATCGATTAACATACATAAAAAAAAATACATACAGCCGAACGTAGTAACCTCCTCCTTTTTCGAAGTCGGTTAAACAGCGACTAACTAATAAAGTCATCTGAATGTATTAATTCTAATTATTATCTACTTTTCTCTCGTACCTAAATCGCGTCTTCATTATAATTACAATAACTGTTGATAGAGTAAATCGATTTTGATGAAATTAACACTAAATGTTACTCGAGGATACGCTTAATGATTTTCTTGTTTAATTGTGAACGCAGTATTTTAGCGGTGATGCATGCACATACAAACAGATAGACATATTTAAAATCATATCAACACCAGGGGAGTCGCAAGTGCGTTGCCAGCCTGTGTATGGGGGAGGGACAGGAGATAGGGGAAGGGAAAAAGGGAAAAGAGGAAGGCCTCCGGCGCTCTCACTGACCGAACGAAACGCAACAATGCAATCACTGTTACTTCACGTCGGTGTTCTGTGAGTAGGTGGTACTAACCGGGAAACTAGTAATAGCTACAGCGTGGCTCTACCTCCTTCAATTCTAACGTTAAATAGACGATGCGGTCTGAGATGGTAAGCATGGTAAGCTTAAAGGGGACTGGTTCTCAAGTGTAACTGCGGGAATAGACCAACATTAAAATATCCTTTATTCAATTTAGGCCCTGAGATAGCGCTTATGAACGTCAAAGCTACCACCGGTTCGGACAAACAACCCAGTCATCGAGAAGAACCGGCAAGAAACTGGTCGATCTGGTTTATCTTTTCGTTTCATATATTTTTACAAAACATATATAGTTACATTCGTTATTAGTGGGTGCACAGAGAGGGGCGTCATTTCCAGACGTCACAATCGTTCACATATCGGTCCACCCTATAATAGCCTTTAGATATTAAAACCCGCTTGACATGGTTCTTGAAGTCACTATCCGGCAAATCGGTAATGTGTTTTGGAACTTTGTTATAATAAAACCTAAGACTATTACCTAAAAAACATTTTTTGGACTTAGTGAGCCTGAAGCGTGGAATGACCAATTTGTTGTTGCTTCTAGTATTTAAATTATACTGGTCTTTTACTAGATCCATGAACATGTTCTCATGCTCAGGTTTTCAATTCAAGAGTGGTATCCTTACCTTTACAAGTTACAGAAGTAGCTTACCAGGTGAACTTAGGAGAAGGCCTACAACTATACTGCGATGTTAAGACGATGTTTACTTACATTAACCTCTCCAACTCAGTCGCAACGAGTCTAAAACGGTATCAACTGAGCATTTATCGCTTAATACATACAGAGTCTTCATTATAGGCCTTTATATTTACCATATCGATCAGATTATGGTTAACACGAACCTATAACGTAATAATAAAAATGATTAAAACAATTTGTTTCCATGTCCAATGTGCAATAGTGGCCACAAACACGCTACCGACGCACGCTGTGAACCGTCATGAACTTTTTGTAATACGCAGTAATAATTGGATTCTTATTATATTTTATTTAATAGCTTCATCTAGTTCAGCTATAATCAACCTGCGGCCCACCGGACCTATGTAGTTGGCCCACCTGATATTACTTTATTGTCAACTAGCAGGCCCGGTGGACGTTGTTCCGCCCTGATAATAAAAAAAACGTTGACAAAGTATATATATAAACCTTCCACATGAATCACTTATCACTTTAAGGTTTTTTTTTTATAGTAGCACGGCAAAATGACTGCACTGTGCCTGATGGTAAGCACAGTACAATCCAAAAACAATGCGACCACCGACTGGCACAGTATCCATCGCCGGTCGCCGCTGTCATGCCGGCCTGCGAAAAGCTGGATATGCACAGGCTGATCCCGAAACGCGACCCGTAAAAGCGAATCACTATGACGGGCTTTTTCGCCATATACATGGTGGTTGCGACCCAATCAGGCTGTAAAACCCTACCACCCCACACACTAGGTGATAGACGTTGAAGCTATTACTGATTTCAGCATGAATGGGTCGGCTCGTCCGGGGTAGTACCACCCTCTCACAGAAAAACGACGTGAAGTAACAGTGCTTGCATTGTTGCGTTTCGTTCGGTCAGTGAGAGCGCCGGAGGCCCACCTTCCCTTCCCCCTCTTCTCCCCCTCCCCCACCCCTTCCCCCAAACACAAACTGGCAACGCACTTACGACTCCCCTGGAGTTGCTAATGTCTATGGACGGCGGTGATCACTTAACATCAGCTGACCCGCCTGTTCGTTTGCCTCCTATAATATATTTAAAAAAAACTTTATCTACTGGTGAAAACCGCTTGCACATCCGTTCAGTAGTGTTAGAATTTTATCGTGAACATACGCGGCAGATGAGTTGTTTTATACCATGTAACAAATATTTAAAATTTCGCTCGCACCCATCAGAAAAAGTTTAAGAACGCTAAGTAAATTAAATAAACTCCAGATATCTCCATGCGTACCGTACCATTGAACATAGTGAGGGACGAACGACCTAGATAACGGGAATGTCATTCTCTTTCATATTTTCAGCTAAGAGCGCGTCGCTTTGTTTGACCGTTCAGGTGTTTTCAAAGTTTGGTTCCTATTGCATTTTGCTTCGTGATACCTTATATAGTTTGCGACCCGCGACACCTTGAGTGAAACGTATTTGTGGCCTTTATCCGATACTAAATATATATAGGAGTTGTTGAGGTATGTATGCTTGGTACACATATATGTTACAACAACTCATATATGTATGAATAGTTAGCTTAGCTTAAGTTAGCTCAGATAGGTCGCGAATTGCATATATCAGGCAACAGCCCAAGCCGAGGTGTGCCGTGCACCCTTGAGGTAGTTGGCAAATAAAATCCTTAGTAGTCCGGTGAAGCCATTAAGACCATGCTAGTTCAATAGCGTAGTCAGTTCGAAAAAAAAACAAAAAAAGTATTTGTGGCCCCTTACAGAAAAAAGTTTGAGTATGATTGATCTGCCTGCTTCTTTTTAAATTGCTCGATATCAAGTACACACTTGAGAATCTCTTTGGTCTTTAACTTATGTTCCTCTTAATTCCAAATCACAGTCTTCTGTTGTGTTGTAGTTGATGCTTCATTTCATTTGTGATTTGTGTAAACACTACCATCTGTTCTAGTATTCAAGTGCAAAATGTTGTAAAAATACGCTATGAATAATTTATATGTAGAGATGGGAAATGAGAAATATCGAAATATCGATAAATATATTAGTTGAAATTTGATAACGGGTCTAAAGAATACTGACTATTGAAATGCTTCAAACTTAATACGACACGGATGTGTACGAATGTAGAAGATCTGGTTGTCTTAATTACCTGATTAAAAACTTTTCTGGTAGAACCTATCACTTTATCTATAGAACGCCCTATTTGTCGGACTCTCGAATAAATTGTACTCGCTGTTTAATGTCATGCCACAATAGTTATGAAACAAACTAAAACGCTATATTATACATGTTGTTACAATTACGTTCTAATGCATTGTTTATAGTAGAATTCTGTAAACAACATCCAATAATAATTCCTTGAAAGCGCGAAACAGAACAAACATTGTTGGATCTACAAACATTTATATTATTTTTTTCGAACTGACTACGCTATTGACCTAGAAAGATCTTAACAGCTTCACCAGACTACTAAGGCGAGCGCTTAAGGCACTCAGCCGATTTTATTTGACGACTAGCTCAAGGGTGCACGGCACACCTCGGCTTGGGCTATTGCCTGATACATACAATTCGCGACCTATCAAGCTAACCTAAGCTAAGCTAACTATTCATACATATATGAGTTGTTGAAATACATATGTGTACCAAGCATACATATCTCAACAACTCTTATATATACTTCTAATCGGATAATGAATCATTTATATTTTCATTTTTCGTTTATTCATATATGGTCCTCGTCTTTGGTAGTTCCATAGTAGTTATAGTAAATAATGTACATATACACAATGTAGCAAACGTGGAATTTGGAAAATATATTACATTGCAAATTAGTGGATTATCGATAAAAAAAAATTGACAACTCTATAAAATGACTTCCTAGACTTCTTTGAATGAGCGACAGATGGCAGCGCCAGCGGCTAAAAACTGAGCACCATTGAATTATTTATTCATACAGATTTCTGAAATAATAACATGTTTAACAAACAGGTTTTATTTACTTTTACTTGATCTCAAATACCTCACTTTGTGAAGATACACAGAAATCTTGGTAGGCAAAGATGATTACATGACTACAATAAGGTTTTCAAGCGCAAAGAATGAGTATGTCCATAGTTTGACAAAGGGAACACCGCCGCAAAATTGTTTCTAAATAAACCAAAAGTGTATTATTTCAATTCAAAGTGTGTTTTACAGTCTGCTTGACAATAGCAGTAATAATCTACTAGGAGATTGGTTGCCAAAAATATAACAAAAAAAAACACTACTACAAGAGACAACACAAGTAGGTACCTATCATATTATAATAGGCCTCAGAACTGTGGTTTTATTGAAGTTGGTTATTGGTTATATGATATCTACCTATGTACTCCTCTCCAATTTTGAAAGTGAACTCTTTTAGGAGCGTGGAGCGGTATTTTTTTAGGCAGGAGATAATATTATGATTTCGCGTCATGACATGCTAGTTAACGTAACCGACCGTATTGCACATGGGCTTGCGTCAGACTATTAACGAGTATAGCGGCCTGTAATATTGATATTTTGTATAGAGATTATGCCGCCCATCATATGATTGATTAATAAATTGTATTATACAAATGTATATCATGATTATTCGGAGTACCATTATATGTTTGTATTATTTTTTGTAGGTGGTAGAGCTACGCTGAAGCTATTACTGGTTTCAGCATTAATGGGTCGGCTCGCCCGGGGTACTACCACCCTCTCATAGAAACACCGCCGTGAACACCGCCGTGAAGTAACAGTGCTTGCATTGTTGCGTTTCGTTCGGTCTGTGAGAGCGCCGGAGGCCCACATCCCTTTCCTCCTCTTCCCTTTCCCTTCCCATCCCCTCTCTCCCATACACAGACTGGCAACGCACTTACGACTCCCCCGGTATTGTAAGTGTCTATGGACGGTGGTGATCACTTAACATCAGGTGACAGGTGAGTGTTCGTTTGACTACTATGATATAAAAAAAATTAAAAAATGTGAAAACCAGACTAATGTTAATAATTTCAATACTCAAATTATGAAATTTAAATAATTCAGACTATAATAACTTTTTTTTATTTAAAAGAGAACAGATTCCATTTTTTTGAGTTTTCACTTCTATCGGCAGTCCTTATGACTGCCTAAACTTTTTTTAACAGTCTGATATAGACATGATCGTACACTAATATTTTAACTTCATTTTGTATTAAACTATTGACTGTATTGTGGGCAAGCCTGAACTTACGACTATATTCAGGGCCACCAAAAAGACCGACGAGGTCTGTAGGTTCCAGCGACTGCTTAATGTCAAGTAGACTGCATAACTACTTGCTATTTTCATAACGTACAAAATATCATTTTCCTTAAGACTCGATACTTTGGCCCTTCGTAGCGATGTTGTGTCGCATTGCATTCTGTATCGGATCTACCACAGAGAGTGCTCTGAAGAGCTATTCGGACTGATAACTGCTACTTAGTTCCGTTACCGAACCACTCGTCACGGACTAAAATTCCATTGGAAGCCGTCTATTGTGCGGTTCTTACATGCGTTGTTTATACGTACGTCAGTTCTCTGGAATGACTTTTAACGCGTTTCCGGACCTTTTTACAATCTTTCAAGAAACAAGTCTACTCTTTTCTTAAAGGCCGGCAACGCATCTGTAATACTCCTCGTGTCGCAGGTGTCTATGAGCGGCGGTGATCACTTACCATCAGGTGAACCGCAAGCTCCTTTGCCACCAATTGTCTGTCTGTAAAGTCGGTTTACGGACGATCGTTTTACATGATAACGACTCGGACGCATCGGCCGATGAAGTGGAAGAGAGATAGATGCTATACAAGCCGAACGCTTAGGCCGATCGCACCTCTCTGTAACTTGTTCCGTACTCTCGCTTGCACGCTCGACTCAGGCGGACCGTGACAATGAGTCATGCTTTTCCGTGCGTGCAGCCGGCGTTCATCGGTTTATAAGACGTTATCACGTTAAAAAATCATCTGCGATACTTTGATATGCATCTAATCGACAGTTTTCCAAATTGACTGTTGAAAATTTTTTTTATTTTTTTTTTATATCATAGCAAGCAAACGAACAGATGGGTCACGTGATGTTAAGTGATCACCATCATCCATAGGCATTTGCAACACCAGCGGAGTTGCAACTGCGTTGCCAGCCTAGGTTAGGAGGGGCAGCAAGGGAAGGGAGGTGGGCCTCCGGCGCTCTCACTGATTGAACGAAACGCAACGATGCAAGCACTGTTACTTCACGTCGGTTTTCTGTGAGAGGGTGGTATTACCCCGGACGAGCCGACCCATTCATGCTGAAACCAGTAATAGCTTCAGCGTGGCTCTTCCACCATCAGATGAACCAGTTCTATTATATCCTAAGACTTTATAGCTTATTGCATCGTATGAAGACGCTTATCCACACTGGAAGTCTATGTGGAAGTCTATAAGTCTATGTGGTTGATTATTTAGAAAAAAATATATCCTATGGCATATAATATTTCAGTTACCCACTTGTCGTTTTATTGAACAATTCGGAGGGTGGCAGACCCTTGTCGAGTCTCAATGCTTGATCACTGTGATTACACACGCCGGCGATATGGACCGCATTATGCAAAGAATATGAGTTGTTATTGTATTTTTTTTTATAAATTATACTTTAAGGTTTTTTGTAAATGCCTAGGTTAGTATAGTTAGGTCCGTTCCCTCAGTGTGGAGCCCTTGAGTACGCGCACACGCTGTCTGAGTGTGCTGCGTGGGGGGAGCAGCGCCGCATCCTGGCGGCGGCCGTGGGAGCGGACTTATCGCTGCCGAGCGTGGTTTCGGCCATGCTCGGCAGCGAACAGACTTGGCGAGCGATGGCCTCCTTCTGCGAGGAGGTCATCTCGCAGAAGGAGGAGGCGGAGAGGGCCCGCGAGGCAGACCCTCAAAGTGGCCGTCTCCGCCAAAGGAGGACAGGCAGGAGGAGAAGGCGCTTCGCCCAACTCCTCCTGCCACCGTAGCCGGACCTGAGGGGATGGGCCGGGGGGCCCATCTCCTCATTGCACGGGTCCGGCGGACGAGGGGGGGCAGCCGGTGTGTACCCGGTCTGTCCCTCTATAGGTAGGAGCCCGGCGGTCACCTTCCGGCTCTACAAGGTTGATTAGCTTGAACGATCCCTTGCCGCCCCCACAAAACGGTCTGTCGGTACACCGTGGGGTTTTAGTCCGTGCGACTCGGACATAACCCACCCTCTCCCCCGGGAGGGTGGCGTATCCATAAGGGATTTCCCAATAAAAAAAAAAAGCTCACATAGGTCGCGAATTGCATGTATCAGGCAACAGCCAAAGCCGAGGTGTGCCGCGCACTCTTGAGCTAGTTGTCAAAATAAAATCGGCTGAGTGCCTTAAACGCTCGCCTTAGTAGTCCGGTGAAGCTGTTAAGACCTTCCTTGGTCAATAGCGTAGTCAGTACGAAAAAAAAAAAACTAGGTTAGTATACATTTACCACATTCTTTTTCGAACTATCAGTCGTGGTAACAGCCCTTAGAAAGTAATACAATTATGAAAGAGATACTGGAATTGCTGTTACATGGTAATATCTAAGATACGCAAACTATTATTTTAATTATTCATGAAAATTCGTAGAAATCTAGTAATAATTATGGTAATTAACAAATAACTAAAAACACTCGATTTAACCAAAACTCTATTCAAACCTTTTTGTAAATCAATTTCCTCGAAAATATTGATTTTTATGATGCAATTATTATTATTATTGTAGCACGGCAAAGTGACTGCACTATGCCTGATGATAAGCACACTACAGTCTAAAAATAATGGCGACCACCGAGTGACACACTATCCATCGCTGGTCGCGGCTGTCATGCCGGCCTGCGAATAGCTGAAACTCGACCCGCAGAAGCAAATCACTATGACGGGCTTTTTCGCCGTATACATAGTGGTTGCGGCCCAGTCAGGCTGTAAAACCCTACCACCCCGCTTTCGCCATTGCCTCGTTCGTTATTCAGCAGGGTGCACCACGTGCAGGTGAGGTTGGCTTGGGTGTCTCAAGTCTTATGATGTTATTCGACACCCCTTATACCCCTTATACCTATTAGGTATTGAATAACAAAATTTTAATATAAAAATATTGTGTTATTAACAATTTTAATAACAAATTGAAAATCTCAAATAGGTCACTCATAATATATCATAATAGGAGTACAAAGTTTGAGAGATTTCTAGTAGTCCGGTGAAGCTGTTAAGACCTTGCTTGGTCAATAGCGTTAGTCAGTTCGAAAAAAAAAACTTGAGAGTTTTCTCTTTTAGTCACTTTGAACAAAGTTTTCATGTTTACCAATTAAAATAAATAGTTGTTCTATTTACCCAACCTTATATAAAGTTTATTTTATGAACGGTTTTCTCAACTTTTATCTCACTTATGCCCAGTTCCGAGGTTTTTTAATTGTATTTTATCTGTTTAATAGCATTATCCGTCCATTTATCATCATTATAGGCTCCCATCGAAAATCAGCGCTGCAGTACTACCTGTAGTATTGCAGATTTTTGCTGAATGGGTTCGCCAATTGTTGGACATCTATTTTTTCATTTTTAAAATGTATTTTTTTCTGTCTAATTAGTTTGTATAATCTAATTTAATTGTATGGTTGTTCCAACAATAAAGTATTTCTTTCTTTCTTTCATTATCAATAGCTTTGTAGGTGGTAGAGTCACGCTGAAACTATTACTGGTTTTAACATGAATGGGTACGCCCGGTATTGTACGGCTGGTACAGAAAACTGACGTGAAGTAACAGTGCTTGCAATGTTGCGTTTCGTTCGGTCAGTGAGAGCGCCGGAG
>MU158842.1:616829-642933 GCA_015888305.1 Antheraea pernyi | reverse complement strand
CCCCCCCCTCCCAACACAGGCTATGGACGGTGGTGATCACTTAAAATCAATTGACCCACCTGTTCGTTTGCCTCCTGTGATATAAAAAAAAAATTATCGGTTCAATAACATGTCAAATTGTTTTTCTGAACACACAATCATACCATAAACGTCAGTAAAATTCGACGGGCCATTTGACAGTTTATCTTATGGGTAACTTTGTTCAGTCAGTAACTATTGGTAGTTTAACCAAGCATCTTTATTATCTGTTGACCACATTTGACATAAAGCGAACCACCAATTATTTATTCAAGACATTTATAATTGACGCGCGCGCGACAAACCGTTCCGCAGTCTATTGTTTTTAAAACAACACTTCAACCTATGTTTTAATCAACGTGTAACTCTCCAACATATGTTCCATATTTGCTATTCCTTCCCTGTAAGCTACTTTTTAATTTGCAGGTAACAGAAATCAGTTTTTCATTCAGCAAGATGATTATTAAAACCTTCAATTAACATACTTTTTTTTTTTTTTTTAACTTTATTTTTGGCAATCAATCTTTTAGATTATTACTGCCATTGTCAAGTAGTTAATATTATTTCAAGTTCTTCCATTCCATTTTGGCAACCAGTCTTCTAGTAGACCATTACTGCCATTGTCAAGTGAGTATCGATATTACAAGTTTCTTGATATAATTTCAATGAACTAACAAGATGGTGGTCAACTTGTTAGAACTTTCCATGGAATTTTTGTGGCATCTCAGAATTCATGGTCCGTGGTATTATTTTCCATTCACTTCACTTATGCACAATAAACAAACTATATTACATAAAACACCACCAATTTTACACAATATAGAGTCAAGTAACACAAGATTATGAATAAAAAATAAAATACACTACATGACAGACCGAGATCCCGCCAAAAACCAAAATTAACATATTTAGAGTGTATCGTTATCGCTATTCAATAGAACCTCTTTTGTATAAATCGGTTGTTGACGTTCAGATCTTGTTAATAAGCAGTATCGAGACGCCAACTTTTTGGTAGTCATGCACGTGAACGTCGACCAAAAAAGAAAAAAGGTGACATCGCATTCATCTGTTTTTCATCGAACGATCGAGGCGACCATGTTATAATCAGCAGCTGAATCATCAAATAAATCTATAATTCAACATTCGTGGAAGCTCAGCGGCCAGCAGCAACAGAAAGGAGATCACGAGGTCCGTGCATTTTATCTTTACTGTTGTTAGCTGGATCTGAACGAAAACTTTAAAGGTTCTCGAAGACCCTTCGGGGTCCCCCAGAATAGCAGAAAGCCACCATAAGATATTTCGGCGGTGCGCATGCTACAATATGGAAACCTAATAATTTAGTTAAACTCGCAACTATATGCAAAATTAACCTTAATGAATTATATAAAATTAATAATATCAATAAAAAGCAATGTACTTCATATTACCTATCGCGATGACTTCATCAAGTTATTAAAGTTTTAAGTTACTACGATTATTTGAGCAATACAAAAAGCTAAAGAAATGTTAGGCAGAGTATGTTTTACTTCCAATCTTTTGTGATATTTTCTTTGTAAATAAAATATTTAATGTTATATTTATTTAAGATAACAATCAATGTAGACAAAGTCGTGGGTCACAGCTAGTAGTAAATTGAAATACGAATTCCGAGATGTCATTAAAATGTTCTGGAAAGTTCTAACAAGAAAGCCAATATTTTGTAAAAAGGTGACATTAAAGATTAGAACATGTTACTAAGTAAGGTTTGACAAAGAGTTTCCAGCGGCTTTAACAATTAAAAAAAAAAATAACATAAGAACGTGCGGTAGCGTTCGGTGGTACCGTCGCTGTTGGACGCCACCGCCCGTCGCGCCTTACATGCTTGTTCGGTTGTAGATCGATATATTGGTGCTTCTGATAGATTCTTTACATTTAAATTAAGATGTTGTGTTGAAATAAAAAATACCTTTATAGCTCCAAGTGTGAAACAGCACCAGTAATATAGATATTATAATGGCGACCAACAATGGTTACAAATAGGCGAACATAAAAGAGTTCAGTACATTTTTCTCTTTTGTCTGTCAACCGATTCTCTCTATATTTTTCTGCCAGACCGTATAAGTCTCTATTGGTCATACTTCACGATCCTTACATCTACTATATACTACAATATTTGTACTTGAGTTGGTACAAATAAGGTCAGCCATAAAAAAAATTAAAAAAAAATGATCGAATGTTTCGAATGACTTTAACATTATTATTTACAAGAAATTGTGGTATTCAAATCTTAAAACTAGAGTTAGCGGACGTTACTCACACTTAAACATTGAAGTATAAGAGGTTAAAAGACTGCAAACACTACAACATATAAGAATAGTACCTCTTTACTCTTACTTCAATCCTTTTTTGAGTATTACTCGATTGTACAATGAGCTCGCATGCAAGTACCTCATTAGAAATATTTGACCGTCGAGTTTTGAAACACATTCTGTCAATTATATTTCAATATTGTATTAAGATTATTAGTCGTCTGGGTTGTATTTTTCATTTTCTTTTCTTTCCCAGAGTTTCATTTTAGTTTACTAAATAACTCTATTAAATTTTTCATTTCTTCTTATTTAATTTTTAAGACCAAAGTCCTCGGACGACCGCGAGGTTTATTTTTTAGGTCGAAATTCCCAGAACGGAAGCGAGCAAACCAATAACAGGTGGTGCGTTGGTTTGTAGTGTTAGCTCCGTAAACGTCGTTGATGTTGCGTGCCGCTTGTGCCACGTTGCTGCCACGACGGTACTCATATTCAATAATTACTCGAATTTTTAACGTATCCATGATGACAAAAAGATTGAAATGCGATGAAAATGTAACACTAATCAATAAACAAATGACTACTTTTGAAAAAAGAATTCCATGCTTTTAAAATAAAATTAATTTGAAATTAGAATTTTTAGCCAAACAAAAATTATTTTAATTTGAAATGGCCAGTACTGCAGAACGGCAATTTCATAGGTAAAGACCTATTATCTCATTATTATAGTCCTCATCGATGTTTTGGCCGGTTCGGATTTGTGCATAATATAGTAAAGAGTTTAATACGTAACTAGGTCAATATAATATTATAGGAATCTGCGTTTATCATTTATTTATTATTGAGTTTTACACATAATACGTATACAAGTATCTATATTAATACGTGAAGCCTAATCTTTGTATCCCTTTTTAACGGAATTGAGCGAACGGATGAACGTGGCATAGTTAAAGTTTATATGGAGGAGAAGTGCAGAAAGCTATTTATTTTATATAAAATGCATTAGAAGTACATTAAATTTATTAAAATATGCATTACTGACACTAATGCTTCAATTTTACACAACATATACACACATGTAAATAAAAGAGACATTTTGACATCTGTCAATAAAGGACTTCAAAAAAGGTTGTGAGGGAGGTTGCTATGCTCGACTGTATGTATTATTTTACTCTTACGTTCCAATTACCCTTTTTCATTCTACATTCAAAAATAATATCAACCCTAATAAAATTCAAACTTAAAAAATTCAATGAACTATGGTCGAATGTCGACCGCTGGGCGCCCACTAGTATACTCAAATTTGTCTTTAGTTTATTCAAAGCGGTCAAAAAGTCATTTTTAGTAATATCGTTAGTAGGCTTCTTCAATGTCTTTATACATATTTGGACTTCAATGTAGTTTTTTCGTATAATAATTCTTTATTCTCTTCTAGGCCGTTGTGTTATTTATAGGGTTGTCAAATAACATCTAAGACATGAGACACCCAAGCCAACCTCACCTGCACGTGGTGCACCCTGCTGAATAACGAACGAGACAATGGCGAAAGCGGGGTGGTAGGGTTTTACAGCCTGTCTGGGTCGCAACCACCATGTATATGGCGAAAAAGCCCATCATAGTGATTCGCTTCTGCGGGTCGCGTTTCGGGATCAGCCTGTGCATATCCAGCTTTTCGCAGGCTGGCATGACAGCGGCGACCAGCGATGGATATTGTGTCACTCGGTCGTCGCCATTGTATTTGGTTTGTACTGTACTTACCATCAGGCAGAGTGCAGTCATTTTACCGTGCCACTATAAAAAAAGAATTATCAATAAATATAGAATAATACTACAAAGAAAAGGATATACACAAAACGATTACAATTAGAAACTAAGCTAAAGCCCCCTGGGCTTTTAAGTAATGAAAGATCGACATAATCCTTTCCAATCGGCGGCGCATAGTTCGGGCAATCCAAATAGCCCGGGGCACTACTCTGCACCGGTCCGGGCTTCGAATTTGCAAAAGGGATTTAGAAATTCACGTATTGTATTTCTTTACTGACAACACTGTCTAGATTCTTATTTTAGAACTAGCTGTGCACGCTACTTCTTCTTAGTAAAACTTTGTTTAAAAAAGCAGCGATTAATAAATTCATCTGAATGTATTAATGTTACTTTTTCTCTCGTACTTAAGTCACGTCGCCATTAAAAGTACAATAACTTTTGATAGACCGAACCGATTTTAATGAAACAAAGACTGAATGCTACTTGAAGATATGCTTTGTGATTTTCTTGAAAAGGTCTTCTCATTAACTCAGCATTTTAACAGTGATGCGAGTCGATACAAACAGACAGACATTTCTAAAAATGATTGAAATTTATTCCATTACGTTTTCTAGACCGCTGCAAAATTTTGAGGTTATACTTTTTTTGGCGCTTTAGGGAAAAATGATGAGAGTAAATTTTTACGATGCGCGCGCACGCCGTCACAAAAAACCAACACCCTGAAATTATTACGATGCGCGCGCACACCGTCACGAAAAACCGACACACTGAAGTTAGCTATAGTCAACTTTTTCTATTGTTAGTGTCGTTTTTTCTACAAACGTAGAATAAGGCGAAAGATAAATTATTTGAAAAGATTTGTATCTTGTTACGCCAAAGAAGTATAACTTCTAACGCGTGTACATAAGCACACACACACTTTTTTTTACATAAATCTAAAACTTCAGACACATTAGATATACATTCTTATTATATGTATGGATGTAATTGTGTAACGTAAATGTTTTTATAAACACAATATTTCAGTGATAGATTATGTCATATACTTACTGAGCAGGCCACGCGTTGCTGTGGCTCAGTTATATTACATGTTGACCTAAAACTATGATAAAGCATCTGCGTGCCGCCATCTATGAGATATCTATAACAGTCGGTCTAACAGTTTTCTCTCGACAAACTCGTTTAAAGCGCCACCTGTTTGAGGTAGATGAAACTTACAATTAATAACAATAATCAACATTGACAATAATTTAATTTGTCTTTAAAAAATATTGAGGCCATTAAACAAAATATAAATTAGCCTGCCTCTCAAGTTGGACTAAGTTGTACATAAATGCTTACTTTCATGCAGATTGGTTAAAATGTTTTCGGAGTTCATTGTGGACAAATATCATGACACTGGGTTTTGAAGTGAAACTTCTAATGCGGTTTCCAACAAGGTTGCGTTAAACGTTTAACGCTTCCATGGAGCGGGTATGAAAGCACTCTTGCGTTAAACGTTCATTGCTCCGGGGGAGGGGGAATAGAAATAGACAGAGCGAGAAAAATAATCAAACCTTTCGTATCTTACTTTAGTTATCATAATCCCATGGTAAATGTCATCGGCTGAGTGCCTTAAGCGCCTTAGTAGTCCGGTGAAGCTGTTAAGACCTTGCTAGGTCAATAGCGTATAATCGAAAAAAAAAACCATTGTAAATGTTATAGATTTGGATATTTCTCCACTCGAAAATGATAATTAAAAGATGCGATCAATTGTGAATTGTAAGCAATGTTAATAAAGTTTGTCTTAAAGAAACAATATGATTTCACTATAAATCAATTTCTACCCCTTCCTATTTTCATTTCCACATTACGAAGTTTCACTTCTTCCGCGCGGAGGGACTTCACGCACTATTTTTATATATAAAGATAGTCGTTATCTGTGTCTGAATGCGGTTCGCCAGTTCTTCTAAACTCTTAACAGATATGTATTCGGCTTTCTTTACTTCCGAAAAGTGTATATTCTGACTAATTTAAATACGAATATGAGTTTGTTTGTCATGCTTTTATGCATCAAGTACTCAACCGATCATGAACTTTTGTACAGACATTGTTAAAGATACAGTATATCTAAACTGTTTATAAAGTCGTTCGCTATAACGAAAAACCTTCTATAACGTAGAAATTAGTTCAATTTGGTTGGTTTGTCACAAAACCATTTATTTGTTCTATTGCCTCCGTATATCGTAAATTCTTTTAACGAAAAAAAAACTCGGTCTCTTAAAATTCGTTATAAAAATTTTACGCTGAATGTACTCGTATAAAAGAGGACATACATTTTATCCTAAAAAATAAACTGTTCCTGAGCGATAGGTCAAATCTTTTTTTTTTTTATTGTTGTACGGCAAATTTTCTGCACTATGCCTGATGGTAAGCACAGTATAATCCAAAAACAATGGCGACTACCGAGTGACACACTTTATATCGCCGGTCGCCACTATCATGCCGACCTGCAAAAAGCTGGATATGCACAGGTTGATCCCGAAACGCGACCCGCAGAAGCGAATCACTATTACGGGCTTTTTTGCCATATACTGAGGTGGTTGCGACCCAGTCAGGCTATAAAACCCTACCACCTCGCTTTCGCCATTGCCTCGTTCGTTATTCAGCAGGGTGCACCACGTGCAGGTGAGGTTGGCTTGGGTGTCTCAATCCTTGTGATGTTATTCGACACCCCTTACACCCCAAAAAATGTAAAATTGTGCACTACAAAAAAGATTTTTGTGTGAAGATACTCATGAATCTTAAGATCTTTAACTAGCGCGCCCGGAGGACGTCGTCCCGCCCTGTTAATAAAAAAAACATGGCAAATTATATACCTAAACCTTCCTCATGAATCACTTTATTTATTGTTGAAAACCGTATGAAAATTCGTTAAGTAGTTTTTGAGTTTATCACAAACAGACAGTCAGGCAGACGTTTCAGAGGACTTTGTTTTTTAATGTGTAGTGATAAATAATAAATATCAAAATTCTCAATAATGTTTCTAAGTTATTTATTGATATTATTATTTTGATGTTACAATACTATATTGCACCCTTTCCAAGCTGGGTTGAAGGTCGCTAGTTATTAATAGATTTAAACGTGGAGGTTTTGACACGATTTGCGATACTTTTTTTATGTTAACTCTGCGACTACGCGCTTACCACCCACCGTGACGCAGCCGCTTGTTTTCCCGCCCTGTCAAATTTGAAAAGAGAACGTTTTTAATTGGAACATATTCTCGATCAATCGTGCATCCAGCCGGTGTTGCCAGGCTTTTTAGTGCAAACTCGCTGCAAGTCGAGTGGGGACCGCATCGCCTCGAGGTATTTGGTTTAGAGTATACGCATATTGGTGGAAGACAATTTGCACCCCTATAATAACTCCGCAACAATGGGATCGATCGATTTGGATGTTTTTATGAAAGCGGTATAACATTTTCGAGGGCTGTGGCAATATCATAGAAGCAATATTGTTAGATGTAATCAAGATTTGTAGTTTTCAGGTTAAAATATGAATGGATAGTAAGAAGAATCTAGGCTAATACATAATTAGGCATTTAAATAAGATAATTTTATATAAATAAAATTATGGAGGTATGTCGTTGTACGTGCATAAGACAAAATGCAGTGGATAAAATATGACCAATTTTTTATTATGTTCAGTGAATATAAAGTTATTAAATTTTAAAGAAACTGTTTTGTTATTAGCAATACTCGTAATAATGTCTTAAGAGAGGCAAGCGGTGTGATGCGCATGCGAGGGATGGTAAAATGAATGGATACTATTGTTTATTAAAAAAAAATGTACTCAAACATATTTTTGCTTTCAATCTCTTTTGTTTTTTCCTGTGTACAAAAAATATATTAGGATAATAAACTACTCAGGTAACGTTGCAGGTATCAGCTGATTATAGATAAATTTTCAATATTTTTTTCTTACTCCATGTGAGATACATAATACCCGTGGAATATTTTAGGTATAACGACGTAAACAAAGTCGTTAGCACTAGCTATTTTATTAACAACTAGCCGACCCGTGCCCATTTCATTGGGCGGTAATAGGCATTATCAAGCTACAAATTTTCTCTAGAACTCAATCATATATCTCTAATAGATAAGGCAGCGTTCGTAAGAAACGTTTTCTTTCGACCATTTTTTCTCCGACTCCCCAGATATTACCCCCTACAACCACACAAATTTTACTTCTTTATTATATTAGCATAGATAATATAATCAGTTAATAGCTTCTGCCCGCGGCTACGCGTGGAATAGTTATTTTGGGCTAAGTCGCAGCGGAAGCTCTCAAAAGGAAAAAGTCCCGATTTTAAAACATTTTTCATTGTTGTTACGCTGCTATTGATCTTAGCGTGATGATATGTAGCCTATAACACTCATAAATAACGTGGCTTTCTATTGGTAAAAAAATTGTCAAAATCGGAACAGTAGTTCCTGAGATTACCCCTTACAACGCCACAACGTCACAAACTCACAACGTCACAAACTTTACCTCTTTATAATATTAGTATAGAAGAATAGATAATGCTAATAACTCTAGTAGTAGTTTGAACTAATATTTTATAAGACTCCATTAATAACATTTCTCTTCATATGTTTTGTTGTTATAAACGACAAACCCTACAAGAGATGAAACAAGATTCAATGGAATTATTACGTACTCCTATTTTCGCACATAATTTAAAGATTGTTCGAATGCCCAAGAACGTCGAAATTAACTGATCATACGCTCGGAATTCGCTCAAACCGAGGAGAGTATTTCAAAAAGTGTTGTTTTATATCGAAAAAATCGTGATAGTTGTTCAAAAAGGAACGCGCCGCAATTACTGGCACGCGAACAGCCAGTCGCGAGTCACGTACGGCGTTGTTCATAATGTTGCCAGTTTTAGAATAAAAATTAATACATATTTTGTGGGTTTTTTTTGACAACCAATCTTCTAGTATGGCATTAATAATCTAGAAGTGTCTTGCGATCATTTCAATGAACAAACAAGATGGTGGCCTTCTTGTTAAAACTTTCCTGGGAGTTTTTTTTGCAAGTCAGAATCCATGTTCCGCGGCATTATTTCTGATCTAATTCACTTGTGCACAATAACCAAACTATATTACGTAAAACATAACCAATATTACAAAATATCAGTAATCAATAAAGGATCAAGTGACATAGATTATGAGTAAAATATAATGTCCATTACATGACATTCCCGCCAAAAACTCCTACATATTTTGTTAAGACATCGGGTTTACAATACGAACAAAATGGTATAAAATATTCTTTTAGGCTCATTAAGATTTTAAACCCCTTACGAATTCTTAAACTCTTAGAAATTGTCTTGAAAATTTGTGATTGTGTATCTTTAATGGCTTTGAAATTATATATAAAAGTTTAAAAAGCAAAAAAATGGCGGCCGCATGAAAAATATATTATTGCATCGATAGTATGTCTAATCGATATGAAATTTATATATTTTTCTTCTCTGTTTCTCTACCGATTTCTTTAGCAACCAATATTCCAAATTATTATTGCCATTGTCGAGTAGATTATAATGTTACAAAGGTCTTACAATAATTTCAATGTTCTAATAAAATGGCGGCCTCTTTGTTAAAACGTTCCAAGGAGTTTTTGTGGTATCTCAGAATTCATACTTCGTGTTATTAAATTCCATCCACTTCACTTATGTGACTTCACTATTACACACAATAACCGAACTATATTACGTAAAAAGCCACCAATATTACAAATTATAGAATCAAATAACACAAAATTATGAATAGAGTATCTATAAAAGACTAAGATCCCGTTCAAAACTCAAAATAGATTGATCTTATTTATTTCTTGCTAAACAGCTAGGTTCTCTAGCTTTAAGTTATTAATAAAAGGTTTGGAAACAGTGCGCTTTTTTTCATACCATCGACGAGCCTACACTTATATCCGCAAATCAGCAATATCTGTACACTCTGTGTCAAAAAAGTGTGTGTGTACTTATGTACACGCATTAGAAGTTATACTTCTTTGGCGTAACAAGATAAAAATCTTTTCAAAAATTTTATCTTTCCCCTTATTCTACGTTTGTAGAAAAAACGACACTAACAATAGAAAAAAGGTATTTAATACATTGAAAGTTTTAATACAAAGAAATAGAAACAACAAATATAAAGAAACAAAATGTTGACTATAGCTAACTTCAGGGTGTCGGTTTTTCGTGCCGGTGTGCGCGCGCATCCTAAAAATTTACTCTCATCATTTTTCCCTCCCATTTTTCCCGCAAAAGAAGTATAACTTCAAAAACCTTTAATAATATGAAAACTTTAACAAAAATTCTACAGAAAAGAAAATTATGTATACTTTAAGATTATCTTTATTTCTAACTAGTTTTGTTAGTTTTAAACGAAATTAGATATTATTATCGTTATATTCTTCATTCACAAGTTTTATTACAAAACCTAATGTTAATTGATATACTTGTTAACCCAATGTGGTAAGAAAGAGAGGAAACCAATATAATTTTCATGTATACCTACTGGTGTGACAAAAGCTTTTTGAGGAAAAGTTCTTATTGAGTCTGAATACTACGACTTGATCTTTGAAATAATAACTAGAATATACAGAGCATGTTCACCTTTTCCACCTAACAAAAGTTTATTAAGATTTTATAGTAAATTTCTTATGGGAGGGCTTTGAAATTTTCATCGGCAACAATTTTTGTATGACGAAAAATGATGAGGATAAACACTGTGTCGTGTAGTGCTGAAAACACCGGCACTCTTTCAATTATCCAAATTAAGTAACATCGGGCGCGGTCTATATTTGGATGGGTTACCGCCTGGGAACACCGCGTGGCTTTTTATAGTATTTTTTATTCTTTGCCTGTAATACAAAATCTCACTTCTATCGTGTGCCATTACGATATACCCTGAAGTTTATATAAATGTCGCGGCTACCAGGAGCGCAGTGTAACCGCGGAGTTAGGTCGTTCGTCGTCGTGACCGCCGCGAGCCGCTGACGGATCGGTCCCTGCCACGCCCCGCGCGCACCAACTCTACCTCCTAGTAGATCTGCCCTTCTGTTACCTGCATCTTTGTGATTTACGTTACATAGGCAAACTTAATTTGTTTTTATATCTCATAAACTGAGATCAAGATCACAAGTTGATCGAAGACAAGGGTAAGTTCCATAACCTTTAAATCTCTGCAATTATCATTTGAAAAGCATCAATGATTATAAGCAATACTTCTGCAGTTTGTGAGTCTTCCCGACAATTGTTTCGATTCACAATAAATATTGTGGAAGTTAGATCCCTTTACTTTTTTATGACCTTAGGGTTAATAGAAGTTTATACTATATAAGTATACTAGACTTACGAATAACAATGGGCTCGCAAGTAAGCAGACTTGTTAACTGAAAGTGTAGGTTTTATTTCTGATTAATATTTTATACTTAAGTAGAGGCTTGCTCATATAGTTAAGAGTTTTATACAAAACAAAGTTAAAGTATTATTATCGATATATAAAATTGGCATTTATCTTCTTTTTTTAAGTGATTACCGCCGTCCATAGACACTAGTAACACCAGGGTAGTCGCAAGTGCGTTGCCAGCTTATGGTTGGGGGAAAGGGGGAGAGGGAAAGGTTGAGGGGAGGAGGAGAATTGAGAGGAGGGAAGGTGGTCCTCCGGCACTCTCACTGACCGAAGGAAACGCAACAATGCAAGCACTTTTACTTCACGTCGGTTTTCTGTGATGGGGTGGTACTACCCCGGGGTGAGCCGACCTATTCATGCTGAAACCAGTAATAGCTTTAGCATGGCACTACCACCTACCAGAATTATATCATAGTAGGCAAACGAACTGGCGGGTCACCTGATGTTAAATTATCACTACCGTCCATAGACTCTAACAACACCAGGGGAGTTGCTTATGCGTTACAAGCCTTGGTTTGGGGGAGGGGACGAGGAGAGGGTTTGGGAGAGGAGGGGGGCCTCTATCGCTCTCACTGAGCGAACGGAACGCAACAATGCAAGCACTGTTACTTCACGTCGGTTTTCTGTGAGAGGGTGATACTGACCCGGACGATCCGACCCATTCATGCTGAAACCAGTAATAGCTTCAGCGTGGCTCTACCTATATCTATCCTTCTCTCATGTTATACATATATACGTATACATATAATACGTATTTATTCTAAAATACGAATTGTTAAAGAGATTGCTGAACACTGTAACTATATAAATAAAAAAATAGTGCGAGGAGTTCCTCCGCGTGGAAGAAGTGAAACTTCGTAATGTGGAAATGAAAATAGGATTTTTAGTTTAACTATATTGTTTCTTTAAGATAAACTTTATTAATATTGCTTACTATTCGCAACAATTGATCGCATCTTTTAATTGTCATTTTCGAATAGAGAAATATCCAAATCTATAACATTTATAATGGGATTATGATAACAAAAGTAAGATACGAAATGTTTGATTGTTTTTCTCGCTCTGTCTCTTTCTATTCCCCCTCCCCAGGAGCGTTGAACGTTTAACGCAACAGTGCTTTCATACCCCCTCCATGGTAGCGGTAAACGTTTAACGCAACCTTGTTGGAAGTCGCATTAGAAGTTTCACTTCAAAAATCACTTGCTAAATGTAGGTATGTAAGCTCATCCCTTCAGAATGGTTGCATCTATCTGGTTAACTCTTTTTTTACTGTGTCTGTATGGCGCTTTTAAAATAACCGTAGTGAACGTCAACGCGTTCGAGTATGTACAAAAACTCACACTAAGCACACTGATAATTACAGACACAGTAAAAAAAGAGATTTCAAGCAGGCCTATCAAACGACAAGAAGAGTTAACTAATCGAACATAATAATTGACTTCAAAGAGTTTAATTACATACATAAGAGAATTACTCTTAGTAAAGCAATTGATGACTCAAGGGCAAGGGCAAAATCGTCCTTGTATAAAGACCAAACAAATTAATGAGATGTTAAAGCCATAAGGTATTACGTACATTTTATAATTGTTAAACAGCTTGTTTCTTCAACCTATTAAACGATCAAGTGAACAGAGGTTTCTCTAATTTAGCCTTTGCAATTACGTACGTAAGCCGGATTGTAAATTCTAGGACTAGAGCAATCACTATCTCACTTGTATATTAATATATAAACAGTTCCCGTTTTTTTAATACTTTACGGAACAAATGACATCGGGTGATCATTTTGACGCGGATGAATGCTTTCCAAGTACCAGGTTTAAATAAAGTTTATTATTAATATGCATAACCTAGGTCATAAGAGTATACAACTATGTAATTTTGAGATAAGAGTTATATATTTGCATTGGTGTGGGTGAACTCCGCATCGTGTATTATCATGTCGGTATAAAAATAGGTTTTATCATTATCTCTCGCGGTCGGAATTTTGATCGCCGTGTAATTTGCCCGCAGATCGGTTAGATCGCGTGACGCGACGCTAATTTCGCACGATATTCTGTGCACGTGTTCGATATTGTGTTAAACTAGTATATCATTGTCCCCAACCTGATCATAACTATCATACTTTAAATGTAACATCCGCAATCGTGGATATACTTTGCTTGTCACGCTTCAGGTTCTACCCATGTATATTCAATAACCGAACAGGATGATAGGGATTTGTACCCAAATATGCTGTTACCACTAGGCACAAACCCGCCTCAGTAACATACTTTTGGTTTATCACATTTCAGGATCCGTTCTGAATATATCCAGCGGCTGATTTTAGATGAACATCTTTATTACTATTGTAAACACTACCAGTCTCTTAAATGGATAAATGGTAAATATTATGTTAACTTAAGGAAATTGTATGTATTAGAATGCCATAAATAACCCACAATTTTTTTTTACATATGATTGGGTTGATGAATACCGTATTATAGGTTATGACTTACTGATATAGGATACAATATAGTCAACTATATAACCATATAATGATTGCACCAACATGGAAAAACGGTGTGGCTTTTGCTAATATATATATATAATCTGACGTCGTTGTACCTAGACAAATTGCCAGTGTATTACTTACAATAAACAAATAAACCGTGAAAACATTTGTTTTTCACCATATACTTTGTAATTGAAATCTAATTCCATTATTTTTTATGTCAATATTTATTTATTTTTAATTCCATAATATACATGAAAAAATGTATGTAGATTCTATAATTGTATTTTATTTATATAGCAAATCAATGTATTATTTCACAGTAATAATATTGTTTAATTTTTTAGGAGATTGGCTTACCACTACACCCTTTGTTGAAGATTCTAATTGTACATATTACTACTGGCGCAACAGAAGCTAATTATGGAAAAAAGCGTACAAGGTCTGAAATATTCATGAAAAATGCTTGTACAAGACTAAAGAACCAATAACAATGTTTGAAACTAGCAGTTTATCATTGTGAACTGTAAAATATAGCAGATTGAATTCAGGCTTGTTGTGCCGTACATAAAATGCTGGTTATATTTGGCATTATAGTATCATAGGAAGAAGAATGTGACCCTGATCATGAAATTATTTCTACTCCTACAGAGACAGTAAATATTTAATTGGCAGAAAATTGTTAAGGGATAAATTATTACGCAGAGTAGAACAATAATAAAATGTCATCATTCAATAAAAGTATTATATAATGTCATTACAAATAAAATAAAACTAGTTTTTACTGATAATTTCTATAATATACATATGTTGATTCTAATAAATCTAAAGAACTCAGTCTTGTGTTTGCACCATTTATTTCTTAATTTCATCCTGTTACAACCTCATTTCCATATAATCATGACATCACTGCATTAAAGTCACCACTGCTCTTTCCATTTTTTATTTTTCTCTTTTTGAAGTCTTCTTGTGTTCTCTCGCCCTTTTGTTCAATTTAACTCTACATGTTAAAGAATCCAACTCTTCCCTGGGCCTTAATATTATATCCGTGTCTAAAATATATAAATAGCACTATAATTACAACACCAATTCAATAAAAGAATAAAATTTTATGCCAAATTTAATAACCTCAAACACTTATTACTGTTTCATATAATTTCGTGTAATGTCATTGATTAATTTACATTTCTGTGTAACGAAATTACCGATTTTGTATACATAAATGTAGCACATTTTGTCTAAAAAGTATAGTTTATAGATAATAGTAAAGAAATGTAACATTCACGAATCTAACAAGTAAATAAACAAATCTGAGTTTGTATACGTAACCCGCCTAAATCGATGCGTAGCTAGTTTTGTTGAAGAATATATTGTTTATAGAAACTTTTCAATTTGGTCGCGGTATCATATGACGTTTAACATAATATAAATAAACTAATCATGTTATACCGTGAGACAACGTCAATCGAATCGCCAACACAAAATGAACTCACACTCGCATATACTCGGGTCTCGGTACATTTCCCGTAACCTCGGTGATCGCATAGTTAAAGTTATTCGATATATTTTTGCAAACTCACACTAAGCACACAGGACTAGGTTTGTATAAAAGATAGTGTTTCAAATATTCCACGAAAAAGTGAATAAGTTGGGTTAAATATCTCCATATAAAAAGTTACTGAGCAAGTACGACAGAAGAGAGTTGGGAGATCTTCACAAATATTGACAGAATCGAATGAAAGATTGATATTCAGTTACTATTTTTTTTATTATACGAACGCAATGTAAAAGGTTTTTCTGGTCTCATTTTATTTGTTAGTACACCCGTGCAGACAGGACAGAGAGCTAGTATATATATATATATATAAAATTAATGTATAATTTTATCAACATTCTAATATATATTACTCTAACTTTCAACAATACGCCCACGAGTGTTCACGGTTGCCGGACGACTGAAGCACAGAGTACGTTATATAAATAGAGGTCGCACTCGTTCTTTCCAATCAGCGCCTCTATAATATGAGTTTCGAACTAACATCGTTGGTTATAAATGTACATTTATAGCTATGTATGTATGCATACAGCGGTACTGCGTAAATCGTATACAAGTTTTTGATCATTTTTATTTGTAATGAATATATTCATCGTAAGGCATATCTAAATCCAAATATGTATATGCAGGAGTCAATGTTTATAAGTAGAACCGGACATAGATAAAATTGTTTGTTGGAGACAAGAAAATTTAAGGGAGCACACTCTCGTAAGAAATACGTAAACAAAGAGAATGAAAACAAATAGTTGAAAGTTGTCAGTTTGAAATGTCAAAATTAATTGTCATCCACCATCTTTTGTTATCAAACTTGCCAAAAAAATTATATAACAGTGCCACCTATAGAGTGGATTGATAACCAAAAGACGAGCCTTTTCCATACAAATCCGATTCTGAGAAGTGAAAATAGTGTGGACTGAGGACGCGGACGCGTGGCCAGGGACGCAGAGGAGAGGGTGCACTAGAGCTGCGCAAGATTCGACAGACTAGGGGGCGCGCATTACATTACGCTATATATCGTCGGAACTGGAAAATCAGAAAATAGGAGTTTAATTCTTACTAAGATAAACTCTATATTAGTACTAACCAAGTCAAATTTTCTCAAAATGGCGACACTATCACTTGGAGGTGAAGGAAAACATAATATGCAAAAATGAACCTGAGACATATTTTTGTATTATCACTTTATTGAAGATAAAGTAGAGATGTAACGTGAATTTCTCTGAGTTTAAAATCGTCAATATGACACTCAGTTCGAAAAGTCTTACGTTCTAACTTATCTTGGTGGAAATACCAAGAAAATGTTGTAACATGTACAAACAATAAAAGTTATTACGATGTTTAATTTTTACTTATTCATCTCAATTGATTAAAAACAAATTGTACAGTAAAGATCAAAGCATTTACTTAATAACGTTTCAATGATATTACAATACAATTTGTTATGAATAGGCATGTACCATGAAATTGTCGATAAATTGGTAAACATATTTATTTGGACTTGTGATCGTCCAATGATCGAAAGTCGATAATAACGGTACAAAGATTTTTCTTCACGTGTTATTATTTGTATATAGCTTCCTTGTATACTTTATAGGTTTTTTTTGCTTTTGACCACAATCTTATCTAATGTTAAATGGAGATACGGTCTAAGATGGTAAACACACTAAACCTAGACCGGGACTGACTCAAGTGCAGCTGCCGAAGCAAATCAACAAATGCTTAACGACAGATTCTTAACTTGAGGATGGTAGCTAGCCAGACGGACTTGGAAAATGTACTACCACCATGCGATGGTTGCATCACGATGTTTTCCATTGATAGATTAATGGGTTTGTAGCTACCGAGTATGTCATCCACTTTGGCAGACTTTTGTATATGTTGTAAATACAACGGTGTTCAAACAAATAAACGATCGCGTCTCTATAAATACCTTATATGGTCATATTAATAAACAGTCTATTTTACGCATTGCGAGTATTATTATTACGCTGTCCGTGTCAGTCTAGAATCTTATAGTAGTGAGCCCAAAACTCCTACAGGTTTAACTGTAAACACCAATGTGATATTATGAGATATATTTGTAGGAACACGAATGAGCACGATACATATACGCAGTAAAAAAGGAAGGAAGTGAAAAGAGTTGACAACAATGACAGTGGTGACATATGACATTACATTATTCGAGACCCAATTGAATAATGTTTACAGAGCATGCTACAAACAATCATTATTGAAGACCTATTTTATTTACCTCCTTTATAGCATTGCGTTTACAAAGATAGCTAGCTCTAATATCCTTCACTGAAAGCTCCGACTCAGTTGCTAGGATTCGAACCTATGCCCATCGTTTTTTTTTTTTCGAACTGACTACGCTATTGACCAAGCAAGGTCTTAACAGCTTCACCGGACTACTAAGGCGAGCGCTAAGGCACTCAGCCGATTTTATTTTGCCAACTAGCTCAAGGGTGCGCGGCACACCTTGGCTTTGGGGCTATGCCCATCGATGCGGTGTCCGAACATGCTATCAACTAAACCATCATTGCTCTTTTGTATGAATAGTAAAAGCTATATTGAGTATTGTACAAACCTTTTAGATTATAAGTGAAGGCAAAACAATAGAGACTTATAAAGACTTCGACTCGTCGATGGTATGAAGAAAAAAACTATTTACAATTTTGTTTATTAAAAACTCTAAAGCTCATCACTAACTACCAACTAAAAAATGAGAATCAGTTGGTAAATATAAGAGAAAATGATATTGAAGCGTTTTATCTTCGCCTATTTATATGGAGATGATTATAAAATATCTATGGTTTTATGTCATGCATATACAAGCCTCTGTATAGCCTAGGTCGCAGTATATACACTAGTTTATACAAATCAAATCAAAAAAGAGACTTTATGATAGTTTTTTACCATATGCGTGACGATTGTTGCTATTCAGTCTGGTACAAATATTCTAGGTCGCTTGAATACCGAATACGTAGCGATCCTAGATTAAGACACGCTTCGACATGCTATTATAGTCAATGTTATACTTGAAGTATAGTGTTCTTCGTTTAACGAGACATGAATGTTATATTTTACCACTTGATCAGTAATAGAATGGCGTAAGATAATATCACGGTTGATAACCTATTCATAACACACTTGCCGAAAGGGCCTGTTGATTGGTGCTTAACGAGGTATTTTCAATTTAAGAGTGGTAACTAGACATACATAAATTAGAATAAGCCCTGCAACCAAAATTTAAGTTATTAATTAATATCAATTAAACTTAAACCCACGTTTAAAATGTTTCCACAAATAGAAGTCGACACTTGTTACATTTATCGATTTTTCATAGTAATTGTGTACATCACTAAACACAAATCCTAAACATTGGGGAACGTGACCCTTCGGTAATCAAGTGGTTATTTTCTAAAAGTACTATATGAGGATCATAGATTCTTTCATGTTCATTGCTTAGGGGTTGAATAAAAAAAAACACAAAGTCTACCTTTGTTTTTGATTTTGTTCTAAAATTGCGAATCTATTTACACAAATAAATAAAATGGAATTGCCTGTTTGTAACGTCTAAATGACAGCTTTTTACGAATTGGATATGAAAATACACGCGGTGAAATTATATTTAAAAAAAAACCTGTCTGTTTTTCCTTTGCTCCGGACTGATTTTGACTTGGAGTTTACAGTTTCTTTTGACGAAACTGATGTATAGAGATAACAAACGCGAGTGCAACCGGAGGCGCAACTAGTTTATTAGTGACTACAAGTCCATACTGGTTAACGGTTGGTCACATTTCCACTATCCTAGAGATATGATTAAGATCATTCGTTTACCAGGATAACATAAAAACAGGAACAAAACAGAAAGTATGCTACAGAGAAACAATAGTAATTTAGGTCCCCACAACGCGGGCACGCGGGCACAAACAATGGGCTTTTCATTTAGACATGCCTGTTAAAGCTCCGGGAAGGGGTAACGCCGCAACGCTCGTAACTCTAATTCCGCCAATCGACCACCCGGACCGCGTTCGCCTTAAAGTAATTATAATAAAACTAGTTTTTACCACCGAATTTGGCCGAGTTTATAAACTATATCCGTACTATTACCAAAAAGTTAAATACGTGTTGAACACTTGCTTAAAATAATTTGATTACAAAAGAGTGTTTCACCCTTGTTTATTACTTAAATTTAAATATTTTCTAATACCTGTCTAAGTTGACAGTTTTTATTTTATTGTTT
The DNA here is from genome assembly GCA_015888305.1 of Antheraea pernyi. NCBI lineage: Eukaryota > Metazoa > Arthropoda > Insecta > Lepidoptera > Saturniidae > Antheraea > Antheraea pernyi. The sequence goes on along the minus strand of MU158842.1, from coordinate 623,117 downwards.
TGATTTATTGTTTTTCTATTTACCTGCAAAAGACGTTTCGTAATTATGAATTTCTTGGGTATACTTAATTTGGAAGACATAAATAAAACAATTTTAGAGATTCACAAGTAAATCATAACTACTACCATTGACATTTGACAATTTATTTAATCTGTGATTATATCTACTGTTGTTCCACATTACGAACTTTGACGTAATATAATCATATAAATTGCTTATTTTAACAGTTACATTATTGAAATAAAACTTCTTTAGGCGCATGAGGGTAATTTTTTTACAGATGTAACGTCACGCAGGTATGCAACGGAAGTGACGTCATTTACAGTAAACTCAGATTTTTCATTTATTTTTCAAGTCTCGGAAATCTAAAGTTTTAGATTTGTATAAATATAAACAAGACTTATAAATTAGTTCGCCAAAGTAGTTTCACTTCTGACATGTGTACTCTGTACGCACGCACTTTTTCTTTTAATTAATACGTGAAGCTAAAACTTTGTACTCCTTTTTAAAAGAATTGGACGAACGGATGAACGTGAAATTTTGCATAGTTAAAGTTTATATGGAGGAGAAGTGCAAAAAGCTATTTATTTCATATAAAATGCATTAGAAGTACATTAAATTAATTAAAATTTGCATTACTCACACTACTGCTTCAATTTTACATAACATATACACACATGTAAATAAAAAAGATATTTTGACATCCGTCAATAACGGACTTCAAAAAAGGTTGCGAAGGAGGTTGCTATGCTCTACTGTATGTATTTTTTTAATCTTACGTTCCAATTACCCTTTTTCATTTTAGATTCAACAATGAATAAACCCTTCATCTGGGAAATATAAAGAAAAGTCATTTTATCAGCTTTTAAAATAGGTATTTTCCAGTACAGATAGAACAAGGAAACAATTTTCAGGACCCCTTAGATTTACCTAAATCGACGATAATTCACAAAGCTTACACTTAGAAAGGGGTCTTTGCATGGCACTAGGGTATTAAAGGAATGGTAGAATTTAAAAATTAATTACATATTTTTGAATAGACTTCACAATCCGCTAATAATCAGTAAACCACAAAGGCTTTGTCGTCTTTGTATTCACAGTATTATATCAAATCGCTTGAATTTTCCGTCTCAACTCAATTTGTAAATTACCTTATAATAAAATTGATAGGTGAGGGGCAAATAATTGTCAATCAACGTTTGACCCTACTACAGTTTGTAATAACACAGGAAAATTAGAACAGCTTGTATGCCTCCCAAAAGTAAGCATTTAGATCTTCATGATTCAGTGAACATCGTATTTTATGGCAGTTTAAAGTTATACTAGTGGGCGCCCAGTGGTCGACATTCGACCATAGTTCATTGACTTTTTAAAGTTTGAACTTTATTAGGCTTCTTTTGTCAACTTACTTCTATAATCAAAGGTTTTTATCATGGTTATTCAGTTATTATTATAGTTGTATGTTATAATATCATTGTTGAATGTAGGATGAAAAAGAGTAATTGGAACGTAAGAGTAAAATAATACATACAGTCGAGCATAGCAACCTCCTTCACAACCTTTTTTGAAGTCCTTTATTGACAGATGTCAAAATGTCTTTTTTATTTACATGTGTGTATATGTTGTGTAAAATTCAAGCAGTAGTGTGAGTAATGCATATTTTAATTAATTTAATGTACTTCTAATGCATTTTATATAAAATAAATAGCTTTCTGCACTTGTCCTCCATATAAACTTTAACGATGCCAAGTTTCACGTTCATCCGTTCGCGCATTTCTCTCAAAAAGGGGTACAAAGTTTAGGCTTCACATATTAATATATATGATATCTTCTTCTATACATAAAATAAGAATATAAATCTAACGTATCTTTAGACTATTATAAAAAAAATGTTGCAGATGTCTAGGAATAAAAAACATTTCAATCAATTTCAGATATATCTGTCTATCTGTTAGTATGAACACTGCTAAAATACTGCGTTCATGATAAAACCTGTTCAAGAAATTCATAAAGCATATCTCCGAGTATCATTTAGTTTTTTTTTTCATTAAAATCGGTTCGGTCTATTAAAACTTTTTGTACTTTTAATGGCGATGCGACTTAAGTACGAGAGAAAAGTAGATAAATAAATGGACTTAATATATTCTCACGCGGGCGTAGTGGCGGGGGGGATAGCTAATTATAATATTTAAAAAAAACATTATTTTTTTTTATGTCATTTGTGGCAAACGAACAGGTGGGTCACCTGATGTTAAGTCATCACCACCATCCATGGACACTAACGACACCAGAGGAGTCGCAAGTGCGTAGCCACCTTTGGAGGGGAAGGGAACAAAATGAGGGAGAGGGAGAGGAGAGAGGAGAAGAGGGGAGGGGAGGTGGGCCTCCGGCGCTCTCACTGACCGAACGAAACGCAACAATGCAAGCACTGTTACTTCACGTCGGTTTTCTATGAGAGGGTGGTACTACCCCGGACGAGCCGACCCATTCATGCTGAAACCAGTAGTAATAGTTTCAGCGTGGCTCTACCACCCGTAAAAGAAGTATGTTATTTTTATTACCAGTCCTTTTTATTTGCGAACTAGGATGGTTAATGTGTCAATGTGTACGTATTCTATGAATTGATACGTTACAACTTTACCTTATATTTACGAGTGTATACATGATGGTTGTAAAAAATTCTAGAGTACAATTTCAGTACAATTTCTTTTGTAATCGAGAATATTTTTTGTGCATGTCATAACAATATATTTTCCCTGGAATCACGTTTATAAGACTGGACGGATCGTAATGGAATTTTGGATAAAATTCGGTAAATAAGATATTTGCTTCATAAGATCACAAAGCGAGGGCGTAAAACACGTTATTTTATCAAAAAACGTGAAATATTTAGATAATTATGATGTCAATTATAAACAGAAAGCGAATTTTGGATTTAATTAATGGCAAACATCATGCCGTCTGTTCTAACTCATTAATTAAATTAAATTATATAAACACATATCTATAAAATACTCACTTTGTAACACAAATTTAAAAAAATGCATCCTACGTTGACTGTAGTGACTTATTTTATTTAGGCTCCGAAGTGGCAAAGCATACCGATGTACCATTCAATTTGTGACGAGTGAACGAGCTGAACTAAATTAGTTGTAGTACTAACAGGCAGTTCAACGTGATTGCTGTAATCAGTAACCATTGCAAATTAGCCGATCGCTCTGTCCTCGAGAAAATGATGTATTACCCTGATTAATAACAATGAAAGGCAATTTGGGAATTTTCTTTAACAGCGATAATTTCAATATCTTTAATATGCTCTTTTTATTTGGAAGGAGTCATTTTATGGCAGAAACAGTTACAATTACCTTTTCCACCATTACATAGTATGAAACAAAATCCGCTACCGCGTCTGTCTGTCTGTCTGTTCGCGATAAACTCAAAAACTACTGAACGGATCTCCATGCGGTTTTCACCAGTGGATAAAGCGATTCATGAGGAACGTTTTAGTATATAAATTGTCATTTTTTTTATAATTAGGGCGCTACAACGTCTGCCGGACCCGTTAGTTAATATTATAAAGCTGAAGAGTTTGTTTGCTTGATATGAAAAATTATTTCAGTGTTAGATAGCTCATTTATCGAGGAAGGCTATATACTGTATATATAGACTGTATATCATATCAGATATATCATAAAACCAATAGGAGTGGAGCAGCAATGAAGAATGTATCAAAATTGGGATTTATTTTAGCGTTAAAGCCCAGCAAAATGGCGACAACCTTAAGATTCTCTAGAAGCTTCATTATAACCATGCTGTCATTGTAGAACGGGTTACCTGGTACAGCATTCTCCTAGGGTTATGTATGACATGGGGTACTTCAAAAGAGATTGAAACACGCTTTTCAAGGTCAGTAACATAGTGATGCCCCTGGTGTTGCAGTTGTCCATAGGCGACGGTAATCGTTTGATATTAGATGGGCCGTCTTAGTTTGCTACCCTATGGTAAGTTTGAAATTGTGTTATGTAATTTTGGTTATATTACTAACTATCCGCCCCGGCTTTGCACGGGAGTCCTAACGAAGAAAATGAGACCTAATTTTGACTTTACTCTTTACCATGTAAGGAAAAAAAACGGCAACTGAACGTCAATCATCAATTCTGTTAATATTATTGAAGATTTCCATACTGTGTTCTGTCTCACTCACTCACTTTTTTATATGAATATATTCTAACCTAAACATGTTCACCTTGCCGTACGATTTTTCTAACATATATAAACTTTGTTCTGACAATTAAAAATACACCAAAAACGAATTAGTCAAATATAGGTGCAGTCGTTCTGAAGTGGTGCGCTTACATACATTCGGCAATTGATATTTATTTACTTCTTATATAAATGTTGTGTTATATATCTTATGGACCACGTGATACATTTATCACAATTTTTTTTTTAATTTAATTTAATTTAATACACTATTTTATACTACCTGAATAAAATTAATAATTACACGGGCAAATGGGTTACGTAGGTATTTAAATAATACTTTTTTCGACGTGATAATGAATAAATCGATGAACGCCGGTTACACGCACGAAAAAGCATGACTCATTGTCACGTTCCGCCTGAACCGAGCGTGCAAGCGAGAGCTCGGAACAAGCGATAGAGAGGCGTGATCGGTCTAAGTGTTCGGCTTGTGACGCATCTATCTATATCATCATTAGATAGTATAAAACAAAGTTCTCTACCACGTCTGTCTGTCTGTCTGTCTATTGGCGATAAACTCAAAAACTACTGAATGGATTTTCATGCGGCTTTCACCAGTGGATAAAGTGATTCATGAGGAAAGTTTTGGTACATAATTTGTGAAGGATTTCTTTATAATCAGGGCGGGAGAACGTCTGCCGGGTCAGCTAATATAGAATAATTCAATCCATATAACTATGGAATTTTTAATCAATGTTTTCTTATGATGTTATCACGTAAAAAAAAAAAATACAGACGAATTGATAACCTCCTCCTTTTTTTGAAGTCGGTTAAAAATTATCGTTTGTAACCCGTTCGTTTTACAGATAACCATTTTTTTTATCTAAATCTAAATATGTAAAAATCGAATGTCACGATGTTTGTCCACGATGAACTCCGAAACTACTTAACCAATCTTGATCGAACGTTGGTATTTATATATAATTTGGTCCAACTAGGATAAACTGCTCGTCCCATGTTTCAGACTTAGCAAAACCAGTAATAGTTTCTTAGGTAACATTGTTAGGTTTTACAATAAAGTCCCAAAGCTGGGGTGTAAGGGGTGTCGAATAACATCTAAGACTTGAGACATGCAAGCCAACCTCACCTGCAAGTGGTGCACCCTGCTGAATAACGAACGAGGCAATGGCAAAAGCGGGGTGGTAGGGTTTTACAGCCTGACTGGGTCGCAACCACCATGTATATGGCGAAAGATCCCGTCATAGTGATTCGCTTCTGCGGGTCGCGTTTCGGGATCAGCCTGTACATATCCAGCTTTTCGCAGGCCGGCATGACAGCGGCGACCGGCGATGGCTAGTGTGTCACTCGGTGGTCGCCGTTGTTTTTGGATTGTACTGTGCTTACCATCAGGCACAGTGCAGTCATTTTGCCGTGCTACAATATAAAAAAAAAAAAGCATATTACCGATTTGCCGGACTGTAAATATTAGCACCATATCAAGCGGGTTTTAGTGTCAAAAGGCTATTATAGAGTGGATCAATACGTGAACGATGGTTACGTCTGTTTAAAAGAACTACCCGATCGAGTTTCTTGCCGGTTCTTCTCGATGACTAGGTTGTTTTCCGAACCGGTGGTAGTTTTGACGTTCATAAGCGCCTTATTAGGGCCTAAACTGACTAAAGTATTTTTGATTTTGATTTATATTTCGATTAAGTGCCTCGATATTTTTTAATTACAAATTGAATTATTGTCAATGTTGATTATTGTTATTAATTGTAAGTTTCATCTACCTCAAACAGGTGGCGCTTTAAACGAGTTTGTTGAGAGAAAACTGTTAGACCGACTGTTATAGATATCTCATAGATGGCGCCACGTTTTAATTTAGAATTTCTTTGTCAACTCCAGTTCCAGTAGGTGGTAGAGCTATGCTGAAACTATTACTGGTTTCAGCACGAATGGGCCGGCTCGCCCGGGGTAGTACCATCCGTTCACAGAAAACCGACGTGAAGTAACAGTGCTTGCATTGTTGCGTTTCGTTCGGACAGTGAGAGCGCCCGAGGCCCACCTCCCCTCTCTCCCCTCCCC
>MU158842.1:568936-616783 GCA_015888305.1 Antheraea pernyi | reverse complement strand
GGAGTTTTTGGCGGGATTTTGGTCTGTCATGTAGTGGATTTTATTTTTTATTCATAATCTTGTGTTACTTGACTCTATATTGTGTAGAATTGGTGGTGTTTTATGTAATATAGTTTGTTTATTATGCATAAGTGAAGCGAATGGAAAATAATACCACGGACCATGAATCCTGAGATGCCACAAAAACTCCATAGAAAGTTCTAACAAGAGAGCCATCATCTTGTTGGATCGTTGAATTAACTACTCGACAATAGAAATTAACAAACACTCTGGATGCGAGAAATGAAATAATTCAGACAAAGAAGATAGTACGCTACTATTAACAAATAGATTAAGATAAAAAAAGATGGATAAAAGAATATATTATAGAAGATTTGGCGTTTCTGCCTTTACATTAATTTGGACATAGAAAAGATTTGGCGCGTATGCCTTTACATTAACTTGGACATAGGAGAAAACTAACTAAAGAATACATAAGAACTACCTATATTGACAACTTCAGAATCAAAAGTTGATTTTTTTAAATATACAAAATATTATATACAAGATTTGGCGATTAGACCTAGGTTGTTTTCCGAACCGGTGGTAGTTTTGACGTTCATAAGCGCCTTATTAGGGCCTAAACTGACTAAAGTATTTTTGATTTTGATTTATATTTCGATTAAGTGCCTCGATATTTTTTAATTACAAATTGAATTATTGTCAATGTTGATTATTGTTATTAATTGTAAGTTTCATCTATGTCCTATTGGACGAATATTATTACTACTCCACATGTAATAACTAAGCAATGGTATAGGTTTCCATATTTAACCACACTCTTAGGTACTTGATAACAAATGACGATGTGGTCGGAGGTGGTAAACACGCTAAACTTAGATAAATCGCTTTCGAGTGCATCTGCCGGAACACACCTATAAGTACTTAGGGAAAAAAATCAACTACAGCTATACTTTCATATTATATTTTCATTTACCGAACGTTGAATGGATTTATACCTACGCCAATCGATATAATGTCCGTATATCGTATTGTTGTGACATCATTTCTATCGTAACCGATTGCCCATATATCGATCAACGACTTCGATACATATCTTCCTTGACACGTGTAGATAAAAAAAAGCATCTTAATCATTTCAAACATATAATAACAACACACGAAATTCCTAATAAATAACACATAAAGACAGATTTCACGGACAGCTCCATCTATCGGGCAACGTATAATAATGATACAGTAAATCATAGATCTATCTAATCGGCACATCGGCGATCGGGCAACGGTTTCCGATGCGCGTGGGCAACAAATTAAATGCTATTATAATGATTTTAACGACTACAAATATAGTGTTTGATTTTGATATGAAATTTGTGTATAATTAATCTTGTATACTCATTTACTGTCTATTATTACCACTAACAGTTACCTACGACTTTGTTTTCATAATTTTGAATTTAATGACAGAAAATGCGGTTAGTGTATACGTTTTTTTTTCATCTACCGTATGAATTTTAATGGTGGTAGAGCCTAAAAAAACCTAATGACATGACAATGACAAAAGCCTAATAAAATTCACACTTTAAAAAATCAATGAACTATGGTCGAATGTCGACCTCTGGGCGCCCACTAGTAGTAAGTAAATACAGTTATTTATAACAAGAAATTTAGATATGCATCATTTTGGTAGGTGGTAGAGCCACGCTGAAACTTTTACTGAAGCTATTACTGGTTTCAGCATGAATGGGTCGGCTCGTCCGGGGTAGTACCACCCTCTCATAGAAAACCGACGTGAAGTAACTGTGCTTGCATTGTTCATTTCGTCCGGTCATTGAGAGACCCGGATAACTCACCTCTCCTCCCCTAACCCTTCCCCCCAAAGGGTGGCAACGCACTTGCGACTCCTCTGGTGTTGTTAGTGTCCATGGACGGTGGTGATCACTTAATTTCAAGTGACCCATCTGTTCGTTTGCCGTCTATAACATAATAAAAAAGATTAAATAGAGTCCATCTTTTATTATTGTCGATCGATTGATTACTCTAGGTATTCTGGATGGGTAAGGATAAGCGCAGTCCGTCGCTGTCTGCCAAACTAACCTTGCGCACGCGCAGCCAATGAAGCATAGTTGATAATATCTGCCGGTCGACAATTACGCCCACTTGGCCAATCTACGATCGTTACACGTTAGACGCGCTCGTATAGCACTAATCATCCATTCAATTAGCATAGTTAAGTTTAAGCTGGAACTTAAAAAAATTATATGATTACTTCCCAATCGCTTCTATCTAACGATCAACATATAAAAGATTACTAGAATAGGGCATAAAGAAAATTGTGCATTTTTGCAATATATATGATATTTGGAACAAAGATTAAAACATAAATTAACATGCATTTAATGAGAACCAGTTCAATATAGAAAAACATCAACGAAATCTCGAAGCTTTTTTTTTTACTTTTTTTTTTATACTACGACGGTAACAAACAAGCATGCGGGCCGCCTGATGATAAGCGGTCACCGCAGCCTATGGACGCCTGTATCATCAGAAGCGTTACATGCGCGTTGCCGACCCTTAAGTAACCTATTTATTTTCCCCTTGAAGCACCCCACACTGTAGTCTCCAGGAAAAACTTCAGCCTTTTTGTTTTTTTTTTTAACTTTATTTTTGGCAACCAATCTTTTAGATTATTACTGCCATTGTCGAGTAGTTAATAGTATTACAAGTTCTTCTTCCATTCCATTTTTGGCAACCAGTCTTCTAGTAGACTATTTTTTTTTTTCTCGAACTGACTACGCTATTGACCCAGCAAGGTCTTAACAGCTTCACCGGGCTACGTTCTAGTAGACTATTACTGCCATTGCCAAGCGAGTATCGATATTACAAGTCTCTTGATATAATTTCAATGCACTAACAAGATGGTGGTCATCACAAAATTCATGGTCCGTGGTATTATTTTCCATTCACTTCACTTATGCACAATAAACAAACTATATTACATAAAACACCACCAATTTTACACAATATAGAGTCAAGTAACACAAGATTATGGATAAAAAATAAAATCCACTACATGACAGACCAAAATCCCGCCAAAAACTCCAATTTAAAAGCTAATAAATTCAAAAATGTTCAAGTAAACGAGCAGAAAGAAGTATTTATGTATACTGCTTCTTTACGCATTCATAATTCATTTTTACAAACGTTTAATCATGTTATTTAATACAATAGTAGGTATCATAAATATTATCAATTCTTTAAATATACTTAGAACCCTTCAATTTAAAAACTGGCTAAAAACAATTGTTTTTAAACGTATGAAGATCGTTTATTTTCTAGATCGAAAAACATAGGTTAATATTTCATTGATTATGAAATTAATTTCAAATAATCACTATTAGTTACTAATTTAATGATTTCTCTTGTCATTAAGATCATCTCTTCCAGCGTTAAGTAAAATTGAAGAAATTCAAACAATTATTAGGTATGTAGACAAAAATATAATGTGATTATTTCTATACAATATTGTTACTACATATAAAGTATGTACCTCACTAATGATTTAACAGATGGCCGTGTTGATTGAATAAAACCGCATTTAATTTTATTTTATTATGAAAATAATTGTAGAGAACAGATAAAAGCTTGAAATAGAATAATTATGGTAAATTTCATTATACTAGTGGGCGCCCAGTGATCGACATTCGACCATAATTCATTGATTTTTTAAAGTTTGAACTTTAATCGGGTTCTTTTGTCAAAGGGTATACTTCTATTATCAAAGGTTTTCATCATGGCTACTCAGTTATTTGCCACTTTTTTAAATTGTATAAACATAAAAAGCGGTTACATAAGGTGGTAAGGCTCTCAAATTCTAAGTAAAGATAACTTAACGAAAATAAAGAAATTTATCGTAACTCATGACACAATTATCAATTAATTTAACACGATATCATGGGTAGGTGGTATTTCTGGATGATATTGAATTAAATGTAGTATGTACATTATAAGGAATAGTGATACACTCAGTAACATTGTTTGGAAAAGTATTTGATAGACAATATAATCAAATAATGAATCCAAAACATAATTGCTATATCAATTTGAACTAAGAATCTAAGTCGTGGATTACTTTTATGAGCAAACAAATTTTCTTATTTTGATTTTACAAAGTATTTTTGGCACATTGTTTTTTATTGAATCATCATTTCAAGTGAATTCACCACAAAAAAATATTAAACATAAACATACTAAATATTGACTTTGACTTTGGTAATATTGCTTTACTCTTATGACAATATGAAGCAAAGTGAAAGCAGTCCGGACACGTAAAATTTTCAATAAAACCAAATAAAATAATCATTATTTCAGTGATTCCATAAATTTACTAAAAATAATTATTTAAATTATGAATTTACATATTACATTATTAAAAAATTAACCTACAATTTGACCTGTTGATTCCAAAGGGCATGTAAGGCATCAACGTCAGTCATGTTAAAAATATTGAAAAGGTAAAATATTGGAACGTAAGAGTGACATCCGTCAAAATGTCTTTTCCATTTATATTTGTGTGTATGTTGTGTAAAATCGGAGCAGTAGTGTGAATAATGTATATTTTAATTAATTTAATATACTTATAATGCATTTTATATTTTAAAAAATAGCTTTCTGCACTTGTCCTCCATATAAACTTTAACTATGCCAAATTTCACGTTCATCCGTTCGCCCAATTCCGTTAAAAAGGGGTACAAAGTTTAGGCTTCACGTATTAATATATATGTTGAATGTAGAATGAAAAAAGGGTAATTGGAACTTAAGAGTAAAATAATACATACAGTCGAGCATAGCAGCCTCCTTCACAACCTTTTTTGAAGTCTTTTATTGACAGATGTCAAAATGTCTTTTTTATTTTCATGTGTGTATATGTTGTGTAAAATTGAAGCAGTAGTGTGAGTAATGCATATTTTAATTGATTTAATGTACTTCTAATGCATTTTATATAAAATAAATAGCTTTCTGCACTTCTCCTCCATATAAACTTTAACTATGCCAAATTTCACGTTCATCCGTTCGCCCAATTCCGTTAAAAAGGGGTACAAAGTTTAGGCTTCACGTATTAATATATATGATGATGATAAGAAAATGGAAATAATCACAATAATGTAAATCCGGTAATAAAGTGATAACGTATTTTTCTAATTTACTCGTCCTCAAAATTAAAACACTAAATCCATGCGAATTAATCGGTAACACAAAATAAAACAATATCCTAAGAAGCGTTCGCAAATCAACACCTAAAATATAAACATACATTTAAAAAACATTGGCGCCACGACATAAGGCCGACCGAGTACAAAGCTAGCCGCGGCGCTGCAGACAACATTCAGAACGCACTCAATAAATTACAATACCTAATCACCCCTAATTGGGATGCGTCGTGACCCAACTTAACCTCGGGTCGCGTCGAAACAAGAATAAAATAATGCAAACATAATGATATGTGATGGTTTTGAACGCTCCAACTCTTTTAATTTCCGAACGTTAAATTCGTAGTCGGCCCACTGTAATTATCGTCGCGTTTCCGAACGCTAAGTATAAGGATAGAGATATTAATAGTCGTGTGTTTGTTTTTTTCCTTGATTTATATAGTTTTATAGAATTGGTGAAATTATTGGTTTGTAATAGTTTTTTGTTGCGGCCGCTAATGGTTATAAATGCGTGTGACCGCAATGAAAAGTTTTTATTTAGGGCTTTATGAGGTTATTTTACGAGTTAATTTTTTCAAGGACATTTTAATATTGTCTTTTAATTTTAAGCCAATTTTTTTTTTTTTATGTCATAGGTGGCTAACGAACAGGTTGGGTCACCTGATATTAAGTGGTCACCACCATCCATGGACACTAACAACACCAGAGGAGTCGCAAGTGCGTTGCCACCCTTTGGGGGAAGGGTTAGGGGAGGGAGAGGGAGGGGAGAGAGGAGAGGGGAGGGCAGGTGGGCCTCCGGCGCTCTCACTGACCAAACGAAATGCAACAATGCAAGCACTGTTACTTCACGTCGGTTTTCTATGAGAGGGATTCTACAGACGTAGAATAAGGCGAAAAATAAAAATTTTGAAAAGATTTTTATCTTGTTACTCCAAAGAAATATAACTTCTAACGCGTGTACATAAGTACATACACACTTTTTTTTCATTTGTACGAACTTTTTTAAACTAAACCATGGAATTCACAGTTTACGATGTCCTGAAATAAAAAAAAAGATACGCCATTATGATTTCTGGGTCTTTGAAAATCAACAGAGGGGTAAGACAATTGGATCGAGACTTCTACTTCTTTAAGTGTATTGAAAAAAGAAAAGCTCCAGAAGAAGAAGAAAAAAACAAAAATGACGTACCTACTGTATGTATGTATGTATGTACTGTATGGATGTAATTGCTGTCTTGCGAAAAATGCAACAAGCACCATACCGGTGGGTCGAACCTCGTTCCGTATGTCAAAAATGTCACTAATTATCACGCTTTTATTAGCTTCACCTGTATGTATGTATGTTTGTAACCGACCCCTTTGAGCTCGATTTTGACCTACTTTGAACGACCAGATTTAATTCAAACTTTGCACACCTGTCAAAAATCGATAACAATACAATAATCCGAAAAAATAAGTTAAAAATATTTAACTAAAAAATGAAAAATAAATAATAGTTATAAAAACTAAAAAAACACGCTTTCATAAAAAATCCAACTAAAAAACAGAAAATAAAATATAATAAATTTGGATTAAGAATAGTGTAAATTAGAAATAAATGTATATTTTTGTAAAAAGTGTATACATTTTTTTCTAATTTACACTATTCTTAATTCAAATTTATTAAATTTTATTCTCTGTTTTTTAGTTGGATTTTTTATGAAAGCGTGTTTTTTTAGTTTTTGTAAATATTATTTTTTAAAACGTAGATAGTTTTAAGGTATTCCAAAATGTAAACAGATTTTTAAAGTTCATCAAAACGCACCCTTCATTGTCGTTTCATAGTAATAAATCGTTAAACATATTTCATACAACTTTAGATAGGCACACAATTTGCATACTACCCTCAGACCTAACCTCAAAACGAGACGCACGCTTCGCTAATTGAGCCATTTCACAGATAAGTAGATAAAACACGGTATCGGAGGGTGACCTTAAATTATGCGTATTATTTGCATATAATAACTATGGGGCTGACGTGTCACGTACGAACTCGCAAAAGATGTAACGCTTGGTCACTCTTATGCAAAACTCATCTTTAAACATATAACATTAAAGTTTCATATTATATGTGCGTATACATGGTCATAATGTCAAACTTGTATTTATGAATGAACGATAGAAATATCCCCCGGGAATCGAAGCCGCGACAATACCACTAACGGAATACGGTTATGCAGATGCCGTAATGATACTTGGTTATGCCGATGGAATTCATTTTTAATGCATAAAAACTTTTTAGTGGACTGATAGAAATCATCACGTAAGGAAAAAGTGTTATGACATCTTCATAAGATGTTTTCTCTCTCTTATTTAATTGGATCCTAATGTAAAAAAAACAGTGACTAATAAAATCATCGGAATATATTAAGTTATTTACTTATTTACTTTCCTTTCATACTTAAGTTCCGTCGTCATTAAAATTACAATAACTTTTGATAGAGTGAGCCAATTTTAATGAAACCTGGACTAAATGTTACTCGATGATATGGTTTTGTCGGTGGTAGAGCCACGCTGTAGCTATTACTAGTTTCAGCATGAATGGTTTGGCTCGCCCTGGGTAGTACCACCAGTCTCGCAACCAGACTGCCTCAGCCGGGTGTGGCGTGGGAAACGCCTGCCGCCGGGGGTGTAACGGAGCATGCTCGCGCTGTCCCGCGACACTCCCACAGTGTGGCGTAGGTTGTCGTGGAGTTTTAGTCGGTTGAAGTCGCCGAAAGGCACCGGCAGCTGCGTCCCAGCCCGCAGTTGGTGGTCGACTCAGCTCAGGCCCTCCCCCGGGGGCCTGACAGTCCATGATGGATTTTCTCTCCACTACCCACAGAAAACCGACGTGAAGTAATAGTGTTTGCATTGTTGCGTTTCGTTCGGTCAGTGACAGCGCCGGAGGAACCCCCCTCCCTTCCCCTTCCTCATACACAGGCTGGCATCGCACTTGTGACTCCCCTTTTTTTTCCATGGTGCCTTCATATACCTATTTAGGTGGGGGAGCAGGGATTGCCGGCTGGCACTGCGTCTGCTCCCCCGACAGGTGTAAGCCCCTCAAGAGGCCCTGACTGTGGTCTGAGGGGTCAGAGATGGTAGACCCCTCAAAGGGGGAGTGAATGTTAGACCCCCTGACGAACTGTGCGAGTCGCATCGGCACAATGCGCCTCCACCACATGGGCCTGTGCAGTTTAAACTGCCAGGGCGACGGGCATGCCTCTTGTGACTCCCCTGGTGTTGGTAGTGTCTGTGGACGGCGGTGACCCACCTGATCGTTTGCCTCCTCTTGATATAAAAAAAAAAAATGCTTTATGATTTTCTTGGTGAGGTTTTATTATGAACGTAGTACTTTAGCAGTGATGCTTGTACAAACAAAGAGACATACAGATAGACAAACATTTCCAAAAATGATGGGAAATGTAATCTATTACTTATTTCATGACACTGGCAACATTTTTTCTCACAAAAATCTAAAAATCACAAACACGTTAGATTTGCATTTTTATTATCGAATTTGGCTATTTTATTTTAATTTTCAGATTTTAATACTGGTATGATACTTTATGGATAAAAGCAACTGTATATTATAATAATTTATATTATAAATAATTTTTAACACCATATGATGTTTTTTTTTCGAACTGACTACGCTATTGAACCAGCAAGGTCTTAACAGCTTCACCGGGCTACTAAGGCGAGCGCTTAAGGCACTCAGCCTATTGATAATAATTTTAATTTTAAGATTAATAATTTGTAATTGTGTTTTTACTATATTATATTTAATAGGTGCAGCTGTTCTGAAGTGATATGCTAACATACATAATATGGCAATTCATTTTATATAAATTATCCTGTTATTCATTATTTAATAACATATCATTATTGATCACAATAATGTTTAGTTTTAACTTAATTACAACTAACGATTTAGTGAAAAATGGTAAAACAACAATTTAAGAATGAGATTAAATTCACATTTAATCAGTTTTGAATTTTTGAAGTTATATTTCTTTTGGCGCGTTAGGGAAAAATGATGAGAGTAAATTTTTTTTTTTATATCATAGGAGGTAAACGAACAGGTTGGTTACCTGATGTTAAGTGATCACCACCGTCCATATACACTTGCAACACCAGGGTGTCGCAAGTGCGTTGCTAGCCTTGGGGGTGAGAGGAAGGGAAGGGGAAAGTGGAAGGGGAGGAGAGATGAGTCTCCGGCGCTCTCACTAACCGAACGAAACGCAACAATGCAAGTACTGTTACTTCACGTAAGTTTTCTGTGAGAGGGTGGTACTACCCCGGGTGAGCCGACCCATTCATGCTGAAACCAGTAATAGCTTCAGCGTGCCTCTACCATCTACCAGAAACGATTTTACAATGCAGCGCACCCCGTCACGAAAAACCGACACCCTGAAGTTAGCTATAGTCAACATTTTGTTTCTTTGTATTAAAACTTTCAATGTATTAAATACCTTTTTTATTACCAAATAAGTATAACTTCTAACGCGTGTACATAAGTACACACACACTTTGTTTTCTTGTTTTCCCAGTTCTTATTTACTAACGAAATAATTATAAAAATGTTATGCATTAGAACTATCGGTTAATGCCCGGTTTCTGAGGTACTTTAGTTGTAGTTTATCTGTTACATAGCGTTATCGATTCGATAACTTGTCAAATTGCGTTTCTGAACACACAATAATCCGATAAATGTCAGTTAAACACAACGGGCCATTTGACAGTTTATCTTATGGATAACTTTGTGGATCTTTAACTATTGATAGTTTAACTGAGTATCTCAGAAACCGGGCATAAGTGAGGCTATTAACCGGCATTCTAACCGGCAGTTAGATTTTTACCTAGTAAATATCTCTAGTGTATCTTTAAGTGATATATGCATAGGCATTTACAAGGTTGGAATAGAGTTGCATCCTATATACACTGCTTAAAAAAATCCAAACAAAACATTAGGCATTTTCAGCAAACTCAAGTGTTCACCACAAAACAAAATTACCTATTCCACCCCAAAACCGCTGAGGGTGCTAACAAGCTTACTATTAGACGACATGCCCACGCATCTCCCTGGGGTAATGATATTTCATTTGTCCCGGTCCTGGGAAAGCGCCTGGAATAAATATCGACTGTTTGACAATATGCCCCTTCACTGGAGTTGAGAACAAAAATCAACACTTTCTGTCCACTGAGCCCGTTGTTCATTTGGTGTGCCTGCGATGTAGGAATAATTAGGATACGGTATTTTATATACGACATATATCAATAAAAAAACAATTGCCGAATGTGTGTAAATTTAAAATTACTCGTGACAAAATAGTAGGTGACGATTATTACAAGACGTCTATAAAATGAGAGCGATACAATACAGATATATATTGAAATAAATTGGCAACCAAGGTGATCACTTAACATCAGGTGACCCACCTGTTCGTTTGCCACCTATGACATAAAAAAAAAAAAAAAATTGACCCTTAATCTGTCAATATTTTTAAAACTCTCTTTACAGTGTTGTGTCTTAAGTATTCAATATACAAATTTTCCCTGTTCTGTTTGATTTTTTAAATATTTTCTTTTATACAAAAAAATGTCTAGGCAGTTATAAGTACTGAAAGGCACGTCATAAGGAAAATCAAAACAATGGAACAAACCGTGTTCACTTTTCAATTTTTAAATTTGTATATTAAAATTATTAACATTAGTACTGGTTTTCACATCTATTGGTACTCAGAACAAAATTATATATATACCTATAGAGTTTATTAATCAATTAAAAATATGATGGTCTGTAAAATATAAATATTACGTGTACACGGGTCTTTACACTACGCGTCGCTAGTATGACGCAAGCCGCGTTGTAAGCAAAAAATACCGCACAATGCGCCTAACTAATTTTTTACTTTGACAAAATTAGCTAAATAGGTGCAGTCCTTCTGAAATGATTATCTTACGATGCCTTCCTGCCATCTTTTTTCTTACGATTATCTTACGATGCCAAACTGGTCGCCGCATGTTTCAGACTTAGCAAAACTAGCAATAGTTTTTTAGGTAATAGTTAGGTTTTACAATAAAGTTCCAAAGCATATTAACGATTTGCCGATTTAAGTTTAAGCGCCACATCAAGCCGGTTTTGGTGTCAAAAGGCTATTTATTATATAAGTACAGTGGATCAATATGTGAACGATGGTGATGTATGGAATTAACTCCTCTCTGTGACGAGACCCTAAAACGATTGTAACGTATAATGTATTGGAAATATATATGTTAAAAAGATGTACCCGATGGAGTTTCTTGCCGTTTCTTCTCGATGACTGGGTTGTTTTTAGAACGGGTGGTAATATTGACGTTCATGAGCGCCTTATTAGGGCCTAAACTGAATAAAGTATTGATTTATTGAAAGATTGATTTGATTCTAACAGTTTAATTTAAAAAACAGAACCAAAAGCCTACAACATGCAGTGATCCCAGGCGGTCACCCAGCCAAGTAGCGATTGTATCCGACATTGCTTAATTTCGGTGATCTGACGAGAACCAGTATTTTCAACCCTCACTTCGACAGAGTACCACCACAACTTTTCGACGCACAAAATGGCTGCCGATTAGAATTTCAAAGGCCTCCTATAAGTAGTTTCACTACAGTAAACACTATTTTTTTCGCATCACCGTTGACTTTAGCAGATTAGTTACTTATTAATCTGTTATTTCATTCGAATATATCTCTTAAATAAAAATTCGTACACCACATCCAATCCATATTATTCAATCTGTGGCAATCCGTAGGATTATGTCACGCGCGTCAAGTGTCACTCAGCATCGCTCTGTTGACGAAGCAGATTATTGTCGATGACCCCACTCTAGCTCAGTTTATTAGTCTATGAATTTATGAATATTGCAATTTTAGTTGCAGTCGCGATAGCTGAATGGTTTAAACGTAATGGCGAACAAACGTTCAGGTATTAAATTAAATACAATTAGTAAGCTTACTGTAGTATAGTAATCGATTGAATAAAACATTGTAGAAAACTTTATATTATTATAGAACTAATATATAAGGCGTGCTGTGCCCGAAACTTCGTTTGCGTAGAACGTCATATAGAAAACAGTGAGTGACTAATAAATTCATCTAAATATATCAAGTCCTTTATCTTATCTACTTTTTCTATTGTACTCCAGTCGCGTCGTCATTAAAATTACAATAACTTGTGACAGACCTAAACGATTTTAATGAAACAAAGACTAACAAGAAAGATATGCTTTATGGTTTTCTTAAAAAAGGGTTTATGATGGACACAGTACCTTAGCAGTAACGCGTGTTCAAACAAACAAACAGACAGATAGACAGACAGACATTTCTAAAAATGATTGCAATGTATTATATTACTTATTCATAGACACCTGCGACAACTTTTTTACAAAAGTCTAAAAAGTACAGACACGTTAGAGTTACATTCTTATTATATGTATTGATAAAGAAAATTATATTTCTCGATATTTTAAATAGTCCATATATACCTAATTAATCCCGCGCCTTCTTTCTGAAAGAGACTCCACCACATTACAAACTCCCACAAATTTCTACTAGGAAATTCGAATATCTCGCTCTTCATAATTATTATCAAAAGCCTGTAAGAGACCCATTATAGAGCCACAGGCCTCTTCTCAAAGGGAAGGTATTGGCATTGGCGAGTTCAAACTCTGAGAAATCCAGAGTTTTACATTTTCCCACATACGATGCTACTATAAAAACATTTCTCAGGTTCAGGTTTCCTCACGATGCTTTACTTTACTGTCTGCCGATAATGTTCCCAATGTAAATTGATAAATGCGCGCGAGTTCCAAAAAAATACTAATAAGAGGAACTTAAGGAAGTTATTAAAAAGAAATGCAAAATTGTATATTACATTTGATAAACTAATAAGCAATATACAACCACAGATATTTTAAATTAAAAAGCGCATGTACTTGACACTAATACAAATAATTTCTCTCTTAAAATTCACATCTCGCTATAACATCAAAAAGTGACTGAAACGCGCCAACCACAGACAATTTCGCGCGCCAAAGATCACTATCAGTTTGTCTGTGGTCGTGTCACGTGTTCGCCCACGGCTCGCCACGCGACTTTATTTGTATAAAGACGCATCCCTTATTACTATTTGAGGGTAGTCTCTAATCAGGAATTGATAATAAAATAGTGATCATATTCTCTTAGATACTGAAGTTGCAAATTTTTTATCAAAATTTAAGTGGCCTAAGTGGCCTGGGCTGTTGAAAACATCGCAAGGAAACCTAAACCTGAGATATATTCTTATAGTCCCACCGTATGTGAGAAAATATAACTGTCGATTTCTCTTTGTAATTTATCATACGTCTTGTCCTGGCGTAGTGGCTATGCCCACACTTTCTTGTGGGATGAAGGACTCGCTCCATCGTAGTACGGCCTCGAGAAGCACCAAAAAATGCCCATCTAAGAGTCAAACAGACGCCGCGTCTATACGATGACGGAAGAGGCGTCGGTGGTAGCGAGCCTGATGGACCCCGCCAACGACCCCGCCCCCAGAATTGCCCAGAATAGAAGAAAGCCCGGCCGCAACCGCACTGCGACCCACCCAGCCACCAAACCAAGCACAGAACGTGCGACCCAATGACCTGCCCGTCTTCACGGGCAGCGACAGAATAGCCACTGATAGAGGCGTCAGGCCCCACACAAGGGGTAGGTAGAGATGGCCACGATTTGTGGGAAGAAACTTATTGTCCTGCAGGCTAATATAATGTAATGTTACAAAGAGGATTGTAGGATAGCATAACAGTCGACTGTCGATAGGTTCTAGATCTCTCGATGTTCATCATTTTTGGTTTAAAATGTGCTTAAGATCAAGTGCAGTCACTTTACAAGCTTCGTTAAACTAGTCAAGACACGTAACTTCTAGAGCTTGCTTCGTATTGGATAAGTATTCGGGTGCATTGGTAAAGTCATGATTAGGTATATACTACATTATACTATAAACTAGCAGTGCCAGCGACAACGTTCGCGTGGAACCTAATGTAAAAAATAGTGACAAATAAAATCTTCTGAATGTATTATTTCCATTTACTTATTGGAGTGTAAGGGGTGTCAAATTACATCTAAGACTTGAGACATCCAAGCCAACCTCACCTGCACGTGGTGCACCCTGCTGACTAACGAACGAGGCAATGACGAAAGCGGGGTGGTAGGGTTTTACAGCCTGACTGGGTCGCAACCACCATGTATATAGCGAAAAAGCCCGTCATAGTGATTCGCTTTTGCGGGTCGCGTTTCGCGGGATCAGCCTGTGCATATCCAGCTCTTCGCAGGCCGGCATGGCAGTGGCGACCAGCGATGGATAGTGTGTCACTCGGTGGTCGCCGTTGTTTTTGGATTGTACTGTACTTACCATCAGGCACAATGCAGTCATTTTGCCGTAATACAATAAAAATAAAGTTATCTACTTTTCTCTCGTGCTTAGTCGCGCGTGGTCATTAAAATTACAAGATCTTTTGATAGAATGAACCGATTTTAATGAAACATAGACTAAGCTATTCTCGAGGATATGCTTTACGATTGGTTTTATCGTGGACCCAGTACTTTAGCAGTGATGCGTGTTGTGAACATATAGACATTTCTAAAAAAATGATTGTAATATATATTATTACTTATTCCAAGACACTTGCAACAGTTTTTTTTTTTTTCACGAAAATCGAAAAATTACAGACACGTTACATATATATTATACGTATATATACATATTATATGTATAGATTTACTAGCGGGCCCAGCGGACGTTGTCCCGCCCTGATAAACGAAAAAACCTAGACAAAATATATACTTAAACATTCCTCGCTAATCACTTTATCTACTGGTAAAAACCGCATAAAAATCCGTTCAGATGAACAGACAGACAGACGTACCAGAGGCCTTCGTTTTATAATATCGCTTATAAATTATATCATTTATATAAAATTTAAATCATAGAGGTATGTCGTTGGACGCGCATAACGTACACTCTACTGGATAAATTTCGATTTTTTTTAGTTTACCTTCTAATGCTACTCCCATATCTGCGTGTAATGCCGCGAAGTTTTATCTATGGTCACACTAAATGCAGATGCGGGAAGACATTATCGTTATGCGTTACGAACTATCGGGCTGCGTGACGATAGACGCAGCACGATAACTCGGATGGCAGTTTTCACACACACCAAAGGAGTTTAGCGGATACCGTCTGTGCCTTTTCGGGATGCTTTTTGACGTTAATTTTAGCAGGGTAAGTAGTCGAAACGGGATTAGCATTAAACAGTCCTTATTTAAAAAAAAATCAATAGTTTAATCTATATCTATACTAATATTATAAAGAGGTAAAGTTTGTGAGGTTGTAGGGTGTAATATCTGGGGAGTCGGAGAAAAATGGTCGAACGTAAACGTTTCTTACGAACGCTGCCTTAATTATGACATGTTCTAGAGAAAAGTTGTAGCTTGAGAATGTCTATTACCACCCAACGAAGTGGGCACGAGTCGGCTAGTTTAATATAAAGTTATTAAAGTTTTAAGAAACATGATTTCTATAAGTAGGTACTACGCGTTCAGCGATATGTGTTTACTTGTCGCGGAGAAGTGGGGCAAGCGATGTGTTACTTACGTTTTATCTCTATACATAAAAGGACGCAGACGAAGTCGTGGGTATTAACTAGTGTTATATATTATAAAACGAACCTAATTACACGTCGACACAACTTAATCATTTCATTTCGACGAGCGTTTTAGAAACGCTCGTTAACGTGTTTGAGACCGTTGATTAGAACTTTTGGCCGACTTTATTTCAGTGTTTCGCTTAAGGCGTGTGTCGTACGCGGTCAGTGTTGCTAGGTATATAATATTAAAAACGGCTGAATAAAATATAGTAGTCTCATTAATCCAGCACTATTGAAAACGAGGTGGTGTCAGATTGTTTAAATGTTCGGATTATTGGATTGTAATAGAAAAAGCATTTAGAATTTTTGGAGGTTGTACTGATACTGCTACGCAAGTACGGAAGAAAAACAAAGGGGGTGAAGTAAGAGTTAGCGTAGGGTGCGTATTCGAGGTATTGGACTACTGAAGTGCCAGAATAGTGATGTGAGAAATGTGCAGTCAGAGTGTTCCAGTGCCCCGTATGATTGAAGTTCCTTATGTTTTTTCTTTAGCTCCGAATGTAATCCGATATGGAGATTTATTTGTTAATATTTGTATGATTTCGTCGCCCAACGAAAAAGTTTTATACTATAAGCGGTGTACCTATTTGCGAAGAAAATGAGAACAAATCTTCCATTTATACTACAACCATGTACTTAGTTAAATAGAAAATGGCAACTGATAAATTGAACATTAATCTGCCAATTCAGTCAATTTTTTTGAAAATCTCCCTACTGTCTTCTGTCACACTCATTCTTTTTTTAAACAACTTTTTTAATTTTTTCATACGATTTTTATTAACGTACGATAACTTAATATTTATTGTAAATACCAGATTTTTATAACTATGAATATATCATAGGCACTACATTGATGTTCGAAAATAATTTTCAAAAATATTTACACAAACAAATAAATCAGAAACCTGGCAACACTGACGCGAACGTAATCCATAACAATTCAACTCGTTATTAATAAGTTAATTATAGTCGTTTCCGCTCAATTAATCATTTCATAGATTGAGATTTCATCGAAAAGGTCAATTGATTTCAAAAGTTTTCGTTAACGATTTATTTTTATCTGTCCCTTAATGTATGTACTCTATTAACAAACAATTCAGCAAAAATCTGTCAAAAGGAAATGTAAACATTCGAAAAAGTTTTTTTATCGTAAACACGAACCTAACCTTCACGTATATGTAAGTATAAGTCTAAATATACAGGCTGAAAATTTAGACAGTAGCAATATTTAAGGAGGATACTCTGCACTCGATTCTCATTCTAAATCAATTTAAAACATAGGTGCTTTATATTTGACCTAATTATCAAGAAAAAATACAAAAATTATATGCAATCCTCTACGCGTTTATATTAAAGCACATTGTCAATGACCGTCGGGTAACTTCACTTTTACTTGAAAGTGAACGTGGGATTGACATGAAAAAACAAGAAGGGTTTTTGTCCGTTTTATTATCGAAGGTTATTGACTCCGGGTCGCCTTTTACAGCTTACGGCACCAGTCATTGCACCTAGGTTTATTACGTTTGTCTTTATACTTTTAAAAGTCTTAGAACAAACTTTAACTTAGGTTTTCTTTGTTGTTTATTAGTATTTGTTTTGACATTATTATTTTATATGTTAAATGTGACCATGAACTATCATCTCTTAGAATACTATAAGCGACGAAACTAACACCTGGAATATCGCTTTTACTCTGTCAAGTACCGACACAGTTCTACGATAATATCCTGTGTTTTTACAACGCTTTTATTAGCTTCACCTGTATGTATGTATGTTTGTAACCGATCCCTTTGAGCTCGATTTTGTCCTACTTTGAACTATCAGATTTAATTCAAACTTTGCGCACCTGTCAAAGGTCGATAACAATGCAATAATCCGAAAAAAAAAGTTAAAAAAATTTAACTAAAAAATGAAAAATAAATAATAGTTTATAAAAACTAAAAAACACGTTGTCATAAAAAACCCAACTAAAAAACATGCGTCACTGTTAATATCAGCACCTCCAGATATCAGTATCTTTATCATTTTTTTTGTCACTTTTTACAAAAATATACATTTATTTCTAATTTACACTATTCTTAATACAAATTTATTAAATTTTATTATCTGTTTTTTAGTTGGATTTTTATGAAAGCGTGTTTGTTTAGTTTTTTTAAACTATTATTTATTAATATAATTCAAACTTCCCGCGTCGAACGCTGACATCTCGAGCGGTTGGAGCAATATGGCGGCGGACGCGGCACCCGCGCGCCGCGGGCTAACAATTTGAATAATGCCACTCGATTAACAATTACCCCGCCGCGTTGCTCCATTGCGGATTATAATGCAACCGTCATTCAGTGGTAGGGCCTCCAGTCGAATCACATTGTGTAATGGAACTGTATTTAAAAACGTAATTCAAAAGCTTTAATATAACGCAAAGCTTACGAATTCGTAGTAATAAAACGTATTTTTAAGGTTCATTTTCAGGGAATGAATGTTATCATTTTGCTTCAATTTTTCGTTATGTATTTAAAGACACGTGTATTTAGAGATGTTGGAATTTTCACGCAAACATTATGACGAATATCTCAATAAGTGTTAAAAATAGCTTCAAAAATAAAATATTCCAAAAGTAGCTTTTTTTTTAAACTGATTACGCTATTGACCATAAAGGTTTTAACAGCTTCACCGGACTACTAAGGCGAGCGCTTAAGGCACTCATCCGATTTTATTTGATAACTAGCTCAAGGGTGCACGGCACACTTCGACTAGGGATGTTGCCTGATACATGCAATTTCCGACCTATCTGATTCAAAATTGTCTAAACATGAATCTCTTATGACAACACATTATTACATTATATCCGTACGAAGCCAAATGTGTCGCTAGTATAATAACATAGAAATATAATAGGATAACATGAACTATAAAACATAATTTATTCATTGTATTGTATACACATTAAACTAGAATAATGATATAGTAATATAGTGAAATAGTAGGGCCTCGGCGAGGGCCACATTATGGTGGAGGGTGCCCGAATCAGGGTGGGGCCCATTTTGAGGGGCTCAGACCGCGAATTGTGGGGGTGGTGGTGGCACTCGGCCGGCTGCTCCCCAACATAGGGGGCCCGAATGCTGGGTGCCACCGACTATATATGAGGGTCGTACGGGCGATGGCTCACTGAGGGCGATCAGGGGGTACCGCACCGTGGCCTCCGCGGCGGTCTTTGCGCTCGCCGGCTCCCTGCCCTGCGAGCTGGAGGCGGGAGTTCTTGCCGCCGTGTACGAATTTACGGCGGCAAGAAAGAGTATCGGGGAACCTCCGGCTCCTAGGGAGACTGAGGCCAAGAGAAGGGAGGGCCGGTAGGAGGCGAAAGACGAACGGTATGGGCGTTATACTATTGACGCCGTCCGCCTGGTCCTGCCGGATTGGATAGGGAGACGTTGGGGCTCCCTGTCGTTCAGACTGGTGCAGGTACTCACCGGGCATGGTTGCTTCGGGTGGTACTTGCACCAGATCGCTCGTAGGGCACCAACCGCCGCATGCCATGAGTGCGGCGCTGCGGAGGATACCGCGCAGCACACCCTGTCTGAGTGTGCGGTGGTAGGGCTGGATTTGTCGCTGCCGAGTGTGGTTTCGGCCATGCTCGGCAGCGAAGAGGCATGGAATGCGATGGCCACCTTCTGCGAGGACGTCATCTCGCAGAAGGAGGCAGTGGAGAGGGTCCGCGAAGATGACCCTCTGAGTGGCCCTCTCCGCCAACGGAGGACCGGAGGGAGGAGACGGCGATTTGCCCTTCTCCTCCCACCACCGTAGCCGGACCTGAGAGGGTGGGCCGGGAGGTCCATCTCCTCATTGCACGGGTCCGGTGAGCGAGGGGAGGCAGCTGGTGTGTACCCAGTCTGTCTCCCTATTAGGATGGAGCCCGGCAGCCACCTTCCGCCGGGCGGACCGCTGTGGCGGCTATCTAAGGGAAATAGCGTAGTTCGATCCCTTGCCGCCCCAACAATACGGTCGGACGGTACACCGTGGGGTTTTAGTCCGTGCGAGTCGGACATAACCCATCCTTTCCCCCGAGAGCGTGGCGTATCCATAAGGGATTTCTCCACGTAAATAAATAAAAAAAAGGTAGGTTAGTACCTTAATTTAACCTGACAGACGTTACAAATGAGTTTCTAGAAGAAATTTTATAATAAAAAGATTGTTGAAAACTCTAAGTTCTCTCGATTTTAGTTATGACATTGTAAAGTTGAAGTGACAATGACAAAAATTAAAAGCCATCGCTTGAAAACATACCAATCTTAAACAAATATGTATGTTATTAAAATATTCAGGGAAACTTTCAAAAATTGAATCATTGTGTATGTTAGTTCAAAGATCTTTGCCTACAATATGCAACATATAATTTAATTACTACAGTTTAATTTAACAAATATTTATGAATATTATTTTAAGTCATGTGCATGACATTAGCGTCCTCCTCACAATGCTGAATGCCTCGTTATTTTTCTTATTACTATTATACCATATTTTACAGCTGAAATCTTTTCAGACTATATCATTAGGAGACATTTTTCATATCGAAATAACTACTTTGAGACGCGCACAGTCGCGCACTCATATAAGACGGCGGCTGAAAGCATAATGTTCAATAATTCTAAAATCAAAATTGAAGAAGTCCCTGTGATTGGTCGAGCACGAGCCGGTGTTGCAAGTTATATAATTAGAAAATGAAAGGGTGGCGCGCACGCAGCCCGAGGCACTAGCACTACTATCGCTCACCATCGAGACTTTAACCATTAGTGATGTGCTATATCGACAATTATTATTGAAAAAAAAGTTTAATAATGTAATAATACTAACACGACATATCTTTAATGACACATTGTTTACGTATCTTACTTCTAACTATGTATATTATAATTGCGTTTCTGATTTCTATTTATTACGCTTTCAAACATAACTACACAATTGATCGTCATGAGATTTTGTATATTAATTGTATTAATATATTTAATAATATATTATTTGTATATTTGGTAGGTGGTAGAGCTACGCTGCAGATATTAATGGTTTCAGCATGAATGGGTCGGCTCGCCCGGGGTACTAACACCCGACCCACAGAAAACCGACGTGAAGTAAAAGTTCTTGCATTGTTGCGTTTCGTTTGGTCAGTGAGAGCGCCGGCGGCTCACCTCCCCTGTCCTTCCCCCTTCCCTTACTCGCCCTCCCCCCCAAAACAGATTGGTAACGCACTTGCGACTCCCCTGGTGTTGCAATGGTAACATCAGGTTACCCTCCTATCCGTTTGCTTCCTATGAAATAAAAAAAAACAAGACGTCAGGGATACCGAGAAGGACATAACGTTTTATTAAGAAAAAAGCATACCTTAAGATAGGCGAATATTTGAGCAAATACTGAAGTAAAATATTACTCTACTTGTTGGTGTTTTTCATGCATCTTCTCTATTAGTGCTTCTAAACTCTGTTATAGTTGTGTCGAGATTATTGAAGAATACGCTAAGAGGAGTTATAAATGATGACTTAGTTGATAGTGTATTCAGACACAGTGACGATGGACGTATGTTCGAATATTTGCAGCTGAGCCGGAGCTCCTGGTGAAGGGAAGCATCGTGATGAAACCATAGTCATGGTGGTAAGCTTTTTCTAAGCCCACCTAGTTATACAGTGGTAGAAACACGCTAAAGCTATTATTGGTTTCAGCACTAATGGGTCGGCTCGCCCGGGGTAGTACCAACCTCTCATAGAAAACCAACGTGAAGTAACAATGCTTGCATTGGTCAGTGAGAGCGCCGGATACCCAGCTCCCCTTCCCTCTCTCCCCTTCCTCTCTTTCCCCCAAACACAGGCTGGCAACGCACTTTCGACTCCCCTGGTGTTGTTAGTGTCTATGGACGGTGGTGATCACTTAACATCAGATGACCCACCTGTTCGTTTGCCTGCTATGACATAAAAAAAAAGTTAGCTAGCACTAATATTTGTCGCCAAGCATCTGTTGGTGTGTTCCGCCAGCTACACTTCAGAGCCAGTCTCTCTCTAGGTTTAAGGTATTTATCTTTCTCCTATTTATCTTCGTCAATTTTCTTCGTATCAATCAATAAATCTTCTATCAATCTTCGTAAATCGTCAATTAACATCACGTAAGATTATGATCAAAGGCTAAATAAAACCTATTAACAAACGTTAATTTTGCATCTGTTTTTAATATTATATCGATACATATCTTACACATCCTTACCATAAAATATAGGCACTCCCCTCCCCTCAGGGCAGATGGTAACATTCTTTATTTTCGAATATTAATAAGGAGCGTGCAGTATTACACAGTATTTCACATCAAGCAAGATTATCATCTTCCTTCTCATTCGCACCCACCATTAATCCCCTATATCTGTGCTCATCTATAAAAATATAATGATAATTCACTGCAACGAGAACGTAATTTGTGTCTAGGAATTCTGTATTCGCAAGTTTACTATTCGATAATAAAAAGGCATTTAAATTATATTAATTGGTGGACTGTGTGTAGTCGTTACGATTACTGGATAGCTAAAAAACCAGTATTGATCCGAGTTGAAAACGAGTTTCTATTAGAATTCTTTTTTTGTACTGGTAACATCGTTTGATTGTTAATTATTACAATAATTAGAAACGGGGTTATTATTTATTATTTCGTGGTTCGGTTGTTTTGTTTGTATAGTGGGTAAATATTTGATACTTTATTATTCTTTAAAAAATACTTAAACTATATAGTTGTATATTTCCTAACCAAAATGATAATGTTGTTAAAACTAACATTGGGCTTTCAGATTAACAATAGAGAAAACAAAACTATTTATACATAAATAGTCATAGACAAAGTAGATGTTTACATCTTCCTTCTCTTTTTCTTTTTTTTATGACTGCACTATGCCTGATGGTAAGTACGATACAATCCAAAAAAATGGCGACCACCGAATGACACACTATCCAACGCCGGTCGCCGCTGTCATGCCGGCCTATGAAAGGCTGGATACGCACAGGCTGATCCCGGAATGCGACCCGCACAAGCGAATCACTATGACGGGCTTTTCGCCATATACATGGTGGTTGCAACCCACCTACCACCCGCTTTCGCCATTGCCTCGATCGTTATTCAGCAGGGTGCATCACGTCCAGTGAGGTTGGCTTGGGCGTCTCAAGTCTTATGATGTTATTCGACACCCCATACACCCCTAAACTCTCAACCGATCTTCTTTTGATTTATTCAGTATATATTAAATGTAGTCCGGTGAAGCTGTTAAGACATTGCGAGGTCAATAGCGCGTCAGTTCGAGAAACAAATTTTAATACATATTAACGAGCTTGTGTAATTATGAGAGGAAATAAAAAAACAAGCAAACAAGACAAACGTGCAAACAAACAAACACACATTCACATTTATAATATTCAAAATCAAAATCACTTTATTCAATTTAGGCCCTAAGAAGGCACTCATGGACGTTAAAACTACCACCGGTTCGGAAAACAACCCAGTCATCGAGAAGAACCGGCAAGAAACTCTAGAAAGAAAAAAGTCTAAAACGTAGGACAACCAGTTTGTCACAATTTCTAGTATTTAGATTGTGCCGGTTTTTTACGAAATCTAGCTTTTCAAGGTTCTTACGCACATACAATTAGTATATATATTATATAATTTGTAATTAGTAGGGATAGCATCTAAAATGAGGTAAAATTTAACATTACTACCTAATATTTATTCTACCATTATGGACAATAAATAGTTTATCAAATTAACCAAATTAAATAAAACATATGAATATGTGTGCTACCTAGAGATGTACTGGAAGTCGGTACCAACCATAATGTTTGTATTACAGAGACGCGAGAGTGGACTTAAACTTTGTACCTATGTAGATGATATGATTTTCGGTTTGGTTGGCACCGACTTCCAATACATCTCTAGGTAGCACACATATTCATATGTTTTATTTAATTTGATTAATTTGATAAACTATTTATTTTCCGCTTTTTAGTGCCTTATGGGTTTTTGATTGATATTGAAGTCGGTTAATACTTTTTTTTGAAAATTTACTTTATTTTTCCATTTTTAGTGTACATAAATATATTTTACTAGCAGTGCCCGCGAACTCCGTTCCGCCTTAAGTATATTAAAATATGCGCATTTTTGCGGTATGGTATCTATCGGTATGGTATGCGATATGGTTTCAATTGGTTGTACAATAAGTAACGTTTGGTACGAACGCAACCTTTTCAGTAATCCGCGATAGTTTCTACCACCAACTCGGCTACCATCGCTTCACACATTATACACCTTAAGTAATGTAATTACAATGCTTGCGTCATGTTGCAACACAGCAACGAACATAAGCACAATAGGCTCCTAAGAATTGAAGAGTTTTTTTTATAATATTGGTGGCAAACGAACATACGGGTCACCTGATGGTAAGTGATCACGGCCGCCCATGGACAATTGCGACACGAGAGGAAACACAGATGCGTTGCCGGCCCTTAAGAAAGGAGTAGGCTCGTTTCTTGAAAGTTTACTTACTTTGTCACGGATCCCATAATCAGAACCTAACCAAACTCTCATCAAACTACCCTTGAAGTACATACTTTCCAATAAAAAATGAATCATCGAAATCTGTTAGCGTGATATTGAGTTATTCGTCTATTTGTCGTGTACATACTTAATGCAAATTTAAAACTTATACGGTTTTGCACTGGATGCCGTTGTCGGAACTGGACCAAATTGAAATGGGACCACACGGGAAGTACCAGCTTTCAAATAAAAAAAGAATAATCAAAATCGGTTTACCCAGTCCAAAGTTATGAGGTAACAAAAATAAAAAAAAAAAAATACTGTCGAATTGATAACCTCCTCCTTTTTTTGAAGTCGGTTAAAATTGAACAATTATTAAGTAAGGAGAGAAGTGCAAGACGAAGGAATAGGTGACTTTGGCTCATAAATAAACTGAATAACAAAACTTCAAATAATAAAGCCTACATCAACCTGCAACCCAGCACTCACATCTCGGATGACAACATCTCTAACTGTATCTTCGGATGTGATCCTTCTTCAGCTAAGGAAGAATTAGTAAACGCAAGCACTTATTATTAACAACACATCAGCTTATAAGATACTCACTGCAGGGCAATAAACCTCTCCCTAAAAGAAGATATACATAATTACATATATATTATATTACATTACATATATGATGTTACATAATCACCACACCAGTCTACGATGTATTGGTGATAACAACCTCCAAGAAATCCACAGTTCTATATTTATATATATACTAAACAGGGGCGTAGCTACCGCCGTATTTGCCGTATCAATTATACGGGGCCCCCGGACCACGGGGGCCCCCAAAGTGTGTAAGGAAAAAGAATAAAATCTTTCTAATTTATTTTATTTTACAAATGACAAAATTCTATAAAGCAATTCCTTTTTTTCCCGCCTTAAGCGTGCGTTCAAAAGTTGGCAACACTACATCGTTATGGCGGGCTGCGGGACTTCCCCGTTTTACTTACTATTCGATTTTTATTTGTAAAATGGGTAAATTATGTGATAAATAAATATTTCTTCTAACAATATTTTTTTTCTTTTGTGAAAAATCTTTACCTCCATATAAGGGCCTCCAAAAAAAATTTTATACGGGGCCCCGACAAGGCCCGCCACGCCACTGATACTAAAAGAACATTCTCAGGTTCAGATTTCTTCACAGTGCTTTCCCATCACTATTTTATTAGATTAAATTAGTTAATATACGCAATTCTAATATATGTTCTAACTTTATAGCTACCATTATAAATGCCAATGTATGTTTGTTTATTACACTTTCACTACTTGACTACTCAACCGATCATAATTAAGTTTTTTTTTCTCGAATTACTACGCTATTGACCTGGCAAGGTATTAACATCTTCACCGGACTACCGTTAAATTTTTATTTACATGTTGTTAGAAGTATATAAACGGTGTAGCGTATTTTATCGTCCAGAAAGAAGATCCCATGGGATAGGACAAATCTAGACTAACGCGAGCGAAACACAGGCAAAACCTATAACTAGGATACATTAATACGTGTCTCCATTTATGAATTGTATGTATACTGATGAAAAATTATATTAAGCAATACAAAGAATAAGATTTTTTTTTTTTTATAGTAGCACGGCAAAGTGATTGCACTGTGCCTGATGGTAAGCATAGTACAATCCAAAAACAAAGGCGACCACCGATTGACATACTATCCATCGCCGGTCGCCGCTGTCATGCCGGCCTGCGAAAAGCTGGATATGCACAGGCTGATCCCGAAACGCGACCCGCAAAAGCGAATCACTATGACGGGCTTTTTCGCCATATACATGGTGGTTGCGACCCAGTCAGGCTGTAAAACCCTACCACCCCGCCTTCGCCATTGCCTCGTTCGTTACTCAGCAGGGTGCACCACGTGCAGGTGAGGTTGGCTTGGATGTCTCAAGTGTTAGATGTTATTTGACACCCCTTACACCCCAATTGTTCTGGAAAAAAGGAAAGAAGGATCAAAAATTTGTTATATTTATCTAGATTTTGCTAGACGTTTCGGGGATAACCTTAAATTTTAAAAGAATAAGAAATCAAGTAGTTATTTTCCCTTAACTATAAATCCATATGAAATTAAGTGCCGTCCTAGTAGCCTTGTTGAGAGAAGTATCGATAGAAAATTTCATCCCTTATTTTACGCACTTCGGGGATGAAATGGGAGTTCCGATCGAACCGTCGACTTGAGCGGTTGTCCGTTTTGCTGCGCGCGCTAAGTTCGATTTTAATACTCGTGATTTAGTGACGTCAGTTATTGTTTGTTTCGATCCGGCACACCTGTGCTTCACAGGTGCGCTGCACCTGCGTTCTTTTTCTTGGAACTGAGTGAGACCTTTCCTTGTATTTATTTATTGCTTTATCTATTTCTTGGTATATTTATTTATTTACTCTTTTGTTTATCTATTTATTTACGTATTTCTTTAATTCTTCAGTGATTTAATTTTTAATTTATTTTCTTTTTATTGTTTGTTTATTTAAGTAGTCTTATGTTATTTTTCCCCTGTCTCGCTCAGGTACTTATTTGCGTTGTTTTCCTATTTTGTTTAGTTTTAAACAGCTCCCTTTGATCCGGACTCGGGATAGTCCGTTAAATTCATTAAGGCGCGCCCCCCTGCCCCTCTGGCAGGGAGGTTTCACATGTCTTCCCCCGCCCCACTCCCCTCCTCAGGCCCCGGTATGGCCGCTGAACAAGAGATCAGTCTCTTAGAGACTGAGCTCATTAGCC
Source organism: Antheraea pernyi (assembly GCA_015888305.1). NCBI lineage: Eukaryota > Metazoa > Arthropoda > Insecta > Lepidoptera > Saturniidae > Antheraea > Antheraea pernyi. The sequence continues at coordinate 589,510 of MU158842.1, read as the reverse complement.
TCCGCGGCTTCATAGCCGCTATCTGTCCTCGTCTCGTAGACGATTACGATGCGTACGCTGCAAAGCGTCGCACCGAGCTCATTCCTCGAAGCCCGCTCCCTCGATCTATGCCAAGATCGAGGCTTCCAACAACTTCCCAATCCCAGCCGATCGCGATAGCGATGACTCCGACTCCGACTCCGGCTCCGACATGGAGCAAGACCCTCCTGCTCAGCAGGATCCCCCTGCCGAGCAAGCCCCTCAGGCTGAGCAAGCCCCTGCTGCGGACGATGGCTTCACCACCGTCACGCACCGCAAACCGCGCAAGAACAAGAAGCGCCCGAACTCACCTTCCGATCCGGAGGACAAATTGCCCTCTAAAAAGATCGCAAACGTCGATGGCGCGAAAGTGCCAAAGGCGACACCAGCGCCCTCTAGACCCGACTCGCCCGTGGCCGCGGGTTCCGCAGTCTCGGGCAAGAAGCCCCGCCCACCGCCCCCCGTTACGATCCAAGACAAAGCGTCTTGGGTTGAGATTTCTAGCCTGCTGGAAACGGCAGGTATCCCTTACACCTCCGCCGTGAATACCGCTGTAGGTATTCAGGTGAAGGTAGCCACGTCCACCGCCCATCGCAACCTCACTCGTTTCCTTCGGGACAACCAGTGGGGCTATTTCACGCACTCTCTCGAAGAGGAGCGTAAACTACGGGTTGTGATCCGTAGAGTCCCCTCAGAACTCCCGACTGACGACATTTCAGACGACCTCAAGGAACAGAAGATTCCTGTTCGCGAGGTTCATCGTATGCGCTCTCCGCGCACCAGGGCTCCATATGATATGGTTCTCGTTGTCCTCGATCGCACCCCTCAGGGGAAAGCGATTTTTAATCTTACATCCCTTTGCGGCCTCTCCGGCGTCATAGTCGAGCCGCCGCGCAAAACGTCTGTGCCCTCGCAGTGTCACAACTGCCAGGTGTACGGACACTCCGCACGAAACTGTCGCCTGAAACCCAGGTGCGTTAAGTGCCTCGGCGACCACTCCACTAGGGAGTGTTCTCGCACGAAAGACGCCTCCGACCCTCCGAGCTGTGTTCTGTGCCGCGGCGTGGGCCATACCGCGAATTATCGCGGATGTCCCCGCGCCCCGCGCACAAAGCGCCCTCGATACCCCAGGCAGGCGTCGCCGTCTAAGACGGCCGCTGCCCCCGCCCGTCCTCGACCTCCGCCTCTCATGTCTCGAGAGGCCTTCCCGTTTTTTTTTTTTTTTTTTTTTTTTTTTTTTTTTTTTTTTTTTTTTTTTTTTTTTTTTTTTTTTTTTTTTTTTTTTTTTTTTTTTTTTTTTTTTTTTTTTTTTTTTTTTTTTTTTTTTTTTTTTTTTTTTTTTTTTTTTTTTTTTTTTTTTTTTTTTTTTTTTTTTTTTTTTTTTTTTTTTTTTTTTTTTTTTTTTTTTTTTTTTTTTTTTTTTTTTTTTTTTTTTTTTTTTTTTTTTTTTTTTTTTTTTTTTTTTTTTTTTTTTTTTTTTTTTTTTTTTTTTTTTTTTTTTTTTTTTTTTTTTTTTTTTTTTTTTTTTTTTTTTTTTTTTTTTTTTTTTTTTTTTTTTTTTTTTTTTTTTTTTTTTTTTTTTTTTTTTTTTTTTTTTTTTTTTTTTTTTTTTTTTTTTTTTTTTTTTTTTTTTTTTTTTTTTTTTTTTTTTTTTTTTTTTTTTTTTTTTTTTTTTTTTTTTTTTTTTTTTTTTTTTTTTTTTTTTTTTTTTTTTTTTTTTTTTTTTTTTTTTTTTTTTTTTTTTTTTTTTTTTTTTTTTTTTTTTTTTTTTTTTTTTTTTTTTTTTTTTTTTTTTTTTTTTTTTTTTTTTTTTTTCGAACTGACTATGCTATTGACCTGGCAAGGTCTTTACAGCTTCACCGGACTACTAAGGCCGAGCGCTTAGGGCACTCAGCCGATTTTGGTTTTGGGTAACATACACAAGGGTGCACGCACACCTCGGCTTGGGCTGTTTCCTGGAAAAAGACACGTCTGTCCTAGCTAACTATTCTAAGCTATTCATACATATATACATTTGTGAACCATACAATCGAAATTGCATGATTCACAAATGAATACGTGTATATCGGATTGAAACGAACTTAAACTATTCGATTCAGTTCGATGAGGGAAAAAAAAAACAAAACCCTCCCACCATGTGTATATATGTGCACGTGTGTGAGAGAGATGATCTCATATGTCTGTTCAAGTGATGTAGGTGAGTCACTGTATCGCGTAAATAATATCAAGAGGGCTCCGCGCGGGGACGACCTAGGCTCGAAAAAAAAAAAAAAAAAAAAAAAAGGGGATGAAATGCAGAAATGCAAAAATAGCGAGTTTATTAATTTCATTGGGCAATTATTATGCTAAATCTCAAGTCAATAGCTGGAGATATTTTTTGCATTAAAAGACCGCTTTTAATGAGTTTGTACCCTATAAAATGAAACTATTATACAAATTTCATATTTATATCTTTATTAAGATGGGTTTGTGTTTTGATTAGGCATTCAATCAACTTCTTATATATGCCTTAGACTCCTTGTTTTAATATCCCAGTAGTTGTTACATCCCATTTACAATCATGTTAGTTAAGTTAAAGGTCATTATTCCCCAAGCTTCTAACATGCTCTCATTAATATTGTAACATAGCGAGTATGTAAAATATCTGATACGTGTTTTAAGCATAACTTAAGTCAACTGAGTCCCCACTTTACTGCGTGATTTCAAACGTAAAATAATGAGCAAAGTTGCGTTTAAGTTATAATAAGTAATATCCTATTTTATACCAATTTATATACAATCTTATTGTCAAACGATAAATGCGGTATTGTTTTATGTCATTTCAGAATAGCTTAGAAATGTATGGGATTATGGGACGGCCCCGGGCTTGACTCCCAAACCTACGGACAACGAGGTTGGCCATAATATAAACAGATACTCGGACCGTTATACACAAGTATACTATTAGTGTACTCCATTCAAAAAACCATAATTCAATAGGTGGTAGAGCCACGCTTAAGCTATTACTGGTTTCAGCATGAATAGGACGGCTCGCCCGGTGTAGTACCACCCTCTCACAGTAAACGGACGTGAAGTAACAGTGCTTGCATTGTTGCGTTTCGTTCGCTCAGAGTGCCGGCGCCCCCCCCCCCCGCCACTTCCCCCTCCTCCCCACTTTCCCAACCCCTCCACTGGCGGCTCCACAACTGGCGATTCCCCCGGTGTTGCTAGTGTCTATGGACGGCGGTGATCACTTACCATCAGGTTTATTTATCCCCTATAATATAAAAAAAACATTATTAAATGTATGATTTCATGGAACGCCTGACAGAAGCGACCATCGTTAATCATTGTATATCAAATCCAATTTTTAATTAATACAATTAAACTAGCCTTCCGCCTTGGTTCCGCTCGGGTGTACTAACGAAGAAGATGAGACACATTTGAATAAGAAAGGAAATTGCGCAGGTTTTCGTAATTTATAAATGCAGTTTAATTTGATTATTGGTAGAAGCAGTTAACTCAAGAACTAACATTAAACTACATAAGAGTTTACGGTCGCTTTTGACCTACAAATTCCCTTAAAATTGAAGGTTTGTAATAGTACTGTATAAATTCGTTATAAGACCTGTTGTGTTTTATGGAAATAATGTTATATAGACGATAAAATGAACGCGTGAAAAAATATTATATGTAGTTGGATGCAAATGTTATAATTAATCTGTGATGTAACTAGAATCGATAGTGTTAGGAGTAAGTAGGTTGTAAGTTATGACATTTGGAAGTGACAAAGAAGTTGAGGAGTAATAAGTTAACATGGTATGGGATATATCATGAGGAGAGATTAAAAGTCATAGAACCAAAAAGTACAATATGTAGGTGAATGGATATAGGAATAGAGGGAGACAAAAGTAAGTATGCATTGATTGCTTCAAAATTGGTAGATATAGAATATACTAGCGGGCCCGGCAGACGTTGTCCCGCCCTGATAATTAAAAAAATCCCTGTTAAATTATATACCACGTTCCTCATGAATTACTTTACCCAATGGTGAAAACCGCATGAAAATCCGATCAGTAATTTTTGAGTTTAGCGCGAACAGACAGACAGACAAACGCGGTAGGGGACTTTGTTTTTGACTATTTCATGATGTGAGAGTTAAAAAATAGTTATACAGAATGGACTTAAAGGAGATAAAGGTTCTTAGAACTTCCTAGATAATGATGAATTATGCAACAATTCGTATGATGGTAGTCAGATCTATCTGTTAGCCGTATAAACGTATTGAAGCTAGTGCAAATACAACGCTACCTCAATCTTCAATCAATACATAAGATGGAATAGAAAATAATTGACTAACAAACAAAATCCAAAATTCTTATGATTTATGGTCATCGTATAAGGCTACCAGAAAAGCCATGTATCGCGTGACAAGACGGCCGAGTTTAGTTCATATTTTGTTTTCCTATGGGAACGAATGCCTAATGCGGCCTCCTGGCCCTAAACCCTTCTGATAAATTGCAAGGATTTCACTTAGGAATGTGTTAATACCTTCTGAAATTCCTCTACTCACACCGACGCGACGCGACTTGACGCTCGATCGAGAAAACTCTTGTATGAAAATATGAACATTAATAACTTTCTAACCTTTATAAAAAAAAGCATAGGGAGTTGTTGTATAACTTGAGATCAGAACTTTTTATTGGTAAGTAACTTCGATCCTAAAGAATAAAGTTAAGCCGAACATTTAATGTAGCAATTAAATAAGCGACCTTTGGAATTCAAACTTTTTAAATTTAGGCTTAAGCCGTTTGATATACAAAAACCCAAGACACACTTAACGTTTCACAGCCGGCATACAAAAATGAGTACTTTTGGTTTATGCAGTAATCTCAAATAGTCTCGCGTCGCTTGCGTCCTTGTAAAAACAACTTTAAATCATTCCAGTAACGTTGAATTTGCAAGATCATGAGTTTATCGTATAACTATAACCACGTATGTATATTGGAGAGTTTTTGTGGCAGACTTTGGGTGCTACTTTTATCCGAGACTGTGTGTCTGGGGTTTTTATATGTCAATCCTTAAGCCGTATTGAAAATTAAATATATATAAATATATATATATATATAAATATAAATATATATTAAAATAATATAAGTGAAATTAAAGTATGGCTATACTATCACAGATTTTCTAAACACACTTTAATAATTTCAGACAATGTATAAAGGTAGTAAAAGGTGTTCACTCATAATATCATTAATTTCAGGTTATACTTTTCTGTTATATGTATATACTTACGCCATTTTGTTTATATATATTATTTAAAAAAATATATAAATGGTAATATTGTGTTTCAGCTGCTTACGTATAAGATAAAAATGCTAATAAGAAATTTTTTTTTTTTATGTCATAGGTGGCAAACGAACATGTGGGTCACCTGCTGTTAAGTGATCACCACCGTCCATGGACACTAACAACACCAGAGGAGTCGCAAGTGCGTTGCCATCTTTTGTAGGGAAGGGTTAGGGGAGGGAAAGGGAGAGGAGAGGGGAAGGGAGGTGGGTCTCCGGCGCTCTCACTGACCGAACGAAACGCAACAATGCAAGCACTGTTACTTCACGTTGGTTTAGTTTTAATTAGGTTGCGTTCGATATCTCCAGGCAATATAGGCAACACTTTTAATTTTCACGTTTTACAAAAGTTTCCGTCTGGTTCCGACAAGTTAATTACGAACAATATCATGTGACAATATTTCTTTAATACTCTTATTCCTATTACATTTTTAAGAAAAATAAACTATTAATTTTACGCTACTGTGTGATAAACGGCCATCATAAGTTGCAATTATGCGGATTTCGGGTGAACATTTCGGAGCTAGGCTTGGATGAGTTAAAGAGCACTTTCATGCTATGTTTTTTTAATTCGCTTTCGTGGTTCACGACTTTTGAATTTAAACTGTGCGGAATGTGTGCAATTATCAATCTGATATTGGAAATTAAGGATTATTTTTTGTATTTTAAAATACGTAAACCTACTTATTACTAATACGTTTGTTATTGAGAAACATCCAAACTTAAAAATGAGAAGTTCTACTTTGATATATATTTCTGGGACTCAGTAATACCTCTAGATTTTCAAGTTAGACATTATTTGAAGTTTTGTTGTGTAACTTATGGTTTAATGATTGTGAGTAAGGCAAGAAAATAATAATAAATTGCAAAATACTTTATGTTATACCCATATATACTTGTAGTATTAAATATCAGTGCAAAGGATACGTCTGGCGGGAGAAGCTATTTTTCCCTACCCTTTAACCCGGACCGAACAGTAGTAAGTGATTTTAAAAAAGCGTAGCACATAAAGAGCGTCCACCAGCATGGCAAATATGTAAATATTACAAAATCATTTAATATGTAAGGTGGTTGGCACCAAATGTTTGGTCCGAAATGAAATTCACCATGGAGATATGGAGCCCTCGAACTTTTTTAACCAACTACTTCGATAAAGTAGCTGACGAACCAAACCTCTTAATGGTATCCAACTTAAATTACATCTCAATATAGATTGTTAAAGTAAAAACTGCTACAAAACATTTCTGTCGCCCCTCCAGACGATATAACGATACACATCCGTCTCATAAACCATTGTTTGTTCCCGTTGTAAGCGTCAAGCGGTTACCTTCGCTCCCGTACACTTGACGTGACGTCTATCCACAGCTAGCCTAGATTTGATCTATTAATCCTATTAGATTCTTTTCTAATCCCGAATATATATAAAATACTACATTAGAAAAAACGACATATCTTTCTTTGAACGGCAGTATTAGTACATTTTTTTATTATAGATCATCAACATGAGAATACATTTGTAAATATACTAATAGTAACAATTTTATAATTAAATTTAAGTGTAGTCATATTTATACACAACCACGGCATGCTTAAACAATAATAGAAATTTTAATAAAACTAAATATTTAATTAATTCGTAATTAATATGAATGTAATTTACAGATGTCGAGTCACTATATAAAAATATACCGTTTTATTCATTTAAAAACGCAAAGAAAGATTAGACATACAATAATTATAATTATAGCATTCAAACAAGTTACTTATTTCTAGTAACATTTGTATTATGGACCCTCATACAAATAAGATGCGTATAATTGCTTTTTAAAATGCTTTACAATTTTGCACGCACTTGTGATGGAACACATTTACGATAATAACGTACTGTCAGTTTGTTTTTAATGTACATATTACAACACCTTTTATGTGAAAATTCACATTTAACAAGACTAGTATTATGAGAAATATAGTGACAAATACCTGGAAGGGATACACTTAAATTATCTTCGCCTGCTGTAGTAGATAGTCAATCTATATTATTGGCTTCACAATGTAAAAGAGTTTAACTCTGTTTTTATTAGAAGCATATACAAAGTACCTACTTTTTAATCCGATAGCACGGAAGGAGAGTTATTTATTTTGTGTGCGCAGATTATTAGGGTCGTTCGTTTTGATGAAGAATCATTTTAAATTGCCTTTAAAATTACTTTCTTCAATTTTCCAGTAACTTTATATGTTTCGCCAGAAAGTGCAAAGAACAAAACTATTTCGTTGGAATTTGACTTTGGTGATGTGTATGGTGATAGTTTAGACGTCAGCAATATTTTTACAGAACAATCATTAGTCGTTTCTGGTTCTAAATCAATTAAAAAAATAGGTGCTCATTATTTAACATAATTATCTCGAGAAAAGCAAAACTGATTTCCACTTAACATTATTTGCTTTACGCAGAAAGCGCGATGATTCACCGCATTCAATGCCCCTTTCCGCGCAGTCCGACCGATTAGAATAATAGATTGTAAAATAACTTAAATTTTCCATATATTTTTAATGAAAGAAATAATTAATTGAAAGGAAAGTAGAGGACTCAAATTTTAGGATATTCTTCTCAGAATATAGAAAAATATTTTGCTGGAGGACAGATATTAAAAAAAGTTTATTATGAATCATCATTATCATATGTTTGGGTATTTATAACACGTAAGGGTTTAATGCATGTTAGCGCATGAGATGTAGTTAGTTTTATTTTAATGGTGCGAGTGATTAGAACTATATAGGTAAATAAAAAAGAGATAATAGGTTTTTACTTAAAAATCAGAGTTCAAATATAAAAGGTTTCGGTACTTTATGACTTTTGGTTTTCTTAAATAACACTTTTACTTGTTTATTATGTTTCTATAGAACTTTGCTCGACAATCATAATTTGATAAAAATTATACGATAATTTATCTCGTAATATAACTTGAGAACGAAGGTTTTTCAATAAAAATAAGTTCTAATATTCTATGTCATATACACTCTAACTTTTGTTTTATATAGGTTCCTATATTAAAAATTTCAAAATCTACAAATAATTGTCTAGAAGCGAGCAATCTGTACCATGTCCCATGAATTTACTCATAAAAATAGTCAAATTTAAAGCATATCGGTATTAAAGTCGAGGGATCGGTGTTGCTTCTATTCTTTATTCCATTGGTAATGCATTTTACCGAAAATACTGAATGATTACCAAAATCTATAGCCGACAAGCTCGAAAATAAAAGTAAAAGCCAGATTTAATATATACTCAAGCAATATTCTTAATAGAAATAATGTAATGAAGTTATAGTAAGTAGTTATTATTTCCTTAAGAATAAAACCCTTACTTTTTAAAATTGAGAAATAAGGTGGGTTAAGATTTAAAACTTTTGTGTTTGTTTTACTGTTCCTGAAACAATCAGACCTACTTATATATATACTATTAGTAGGTATTACCAAGTGTTTCTCCTTTAGTGTGATACAAAATGATTAGAAGCAAACAGAAATGCGTATAGATTACAATGCTTATATTCGATCAACGTACATAAAATGGCCGGTAATTCTTATGATTTGAAAATTATTCATCACATTCTTTACCCCTGATCACATGACAAAACTAATTAATTAATTTATAACTTATAAGATATCCTACGCAAGGATTTTTTTTATCTTTATTTTTTGCAACCAATCTTTTAGATTATTACTGCCATTGTCGAGTAGTTAATAGTATTACAAGTTCTTCTTCCATTCCATTTTTGGCAACCAGTCTTCTAGTAGACTGGTATTACTGTCATTATCAAGTGAGTATCGATATTACAAGTTTCTTGATATAATTTCAATGAACTAATGGTGGCCATCTTGTTAGAACTTTCCATGGAGTTTTTGTGGCATCTCAGAATTCATGGTCCGTGGTATTATTTTCCATTTACTTCACTTATGCACAATAAACAAACTATATTACAACATATATTAAAACACCACGAATTTTACACAATATAGAGTCAAGTAACACAAGATTATGAATAAAATATACAATCCACTACATGACAGACCAAAATCCCGCCAAAAATTCCCTCCGCAAGGATTTAAAACTAGAAGTTCAATAATACTTTTACATGTTTCATCACGAAGCGAAGGAAAGAATAGATTATTGTTCCTAAAATTTGCCTCGATGTTTATATGGGGATTTGTATAATGACAGAGTGTATGCAAAACGGATTCATATTTTGTACTCTGTTTGTGGGAGATGTTATCTTCACGATTGTTCCCTGACTCATAGCATAATGATAGGGTCGATACTACGATATTTATTGACTGCAAATCGTGTTCCGTGAATTCTATAATATTCTACTTTGATTCTTTGAAATGGTAACTAACCGATAATTTGTAATGAGGAATATTTTGGATGAATTATTTTTGTCGGTGTTGTTTTCTATTTTACACATAGTTGTAATAGATTTGATCTAGATATACTTTCAGAAAAACGAATATTTTGAGATCACATTAACATCTTTGCTTTGGAATTGTGTATTAGTTATATGATATTAAAATAAAATGTAAAAAAAAAGAATATACACATTAGCTAATATAGTATATTTACATCAAAATAAACTAATAATTATATAGCTAAATACGCTGACCAGTTCCCTATAATATATTAATAATTATAGGTTTTATTCTTACTGCGCCATCTAGTAATTAGTAGATTGAGAATATTTAATACAAGTTTTCTTTCATAGATGGCATTTTTATTAAAAGTAATACATTAATAGATGGTAATCTATATACTTAAACTGTTTAATTTATTTATTTTTATAATAAAGGTATATATTATAATATATTTATAATAAACATATAAAAATAATGAAATAGGACTAGGTTTTATAGAATATGATTTATTTTTTGTAATGGTAACTTTACTATTGTCATAATTGACAGTCACAAAAAGGACTTCAAAAGTGTCACAAATCGGCTTATTCGAAATTATCGCTTGTCATTGAGTATTGTGAAGTTTTAAAAATGGCTTTGCTTGATTTCTGTAATTTAGATGAGAAAATTAACTTAAAACCTATCGATGCTCTTGCTTCCCTAAAGCATGATGTGATTGGTAACAGTCAAAATTTTTGTAACAGCGTTCAACTTGCTATGCCACCGTTCGCAAACGTAAGGTTATTCTACTTTATTTTTTAATTTTCCACAAAAGTAAACCTACTCATTGTATTTTTAATTCTCTCCAGCCTGTAGAAACCCTTGCACAGTTTAACTCCAAGGACGAAACCGGACGAGAGATTAAAATTCAGTTCGATCATGGCACCACAACTCTTGGCTTTCGTTACAAGGTATGTATTCTTTATGTACTTCATTATTTTTTATGTATAAACCAATTGTATCATCAACTAAACGTTTGAAAAGTAAATTATTATGCTTATGAAGAATGCAGTATACTATATACTTGGATGTAAAAAGAAATACTGGTTTGGGGGCTGCATTAGAAATTCGCATCCTAAAATTAGGATTGAGGGGGGCTGAAAGGGATGGGGGAGGGGGCTGACTACCCCTCTAAAACACTCCCCCGCCGCGGAAAGTTATAGTTACTGAGATATTCATGATCAAAGTTTTGAGATTATGTCTCCTCCGAACAATCATTGGTAATTTTGTATATTAACAACATGGTGATTTTTTAATTTAAATTTAACAGTTTGTACAATACTATGGCTATATATAAGTAGAGCACAAAATTATTGCAGAAAAAATGTAAATTTTGTGGCAAAAAATAAATTTTAAGTATTTTAAACTCTTGTAACAGTACTAAAAATTATAGTAATTTTGCATAAGAAACGGTTAAGTTTTCAACTAAGAAAATAATAACTTTTATGAACCTATGTATATCTAGGCATTAAGGAATGAATTATTGATGGAACAGCATAAATCTTGAGAACAAAAAATAAATAATTTTTCAATAAACATCTGTCCTCATTTTTCACTCAAATATTTTACATTTAAGCTCATAGTGTTTAAAAAAATATTTAATATAAAACAACAAGGAATTTGATATGTGTTCGCAATTAACCTAACATGACTTAGTCAGATTTGCTTGGACCAGTTCATTCGCTCGCTGTGCTCGCTCACCTGTGTTATGTGTGAAGAGGTCTCATGATCATACAAATAACTTATATTATATTTTTTCCTAGGATTGAGACAGTTGACTTTTGAATTAAACATAGTAATAAAATAAAATAATAAGAATAAAACAAAAAATACAAGATCTGGAAAACTTTCCGTTTTTCGTCATACAAATAATTTATATTGGATTTTTTTCTGAAATTATAGTGAACAATTATAAAACAACAATAAATTTGTATAAAACAACAAAATTATAGTATTATAAACATTAAAAATCCGCATCTGAAGGAAAAATCACGTTCCGTTACACGTAACTTCAAACGCAAATTAAAAAAAAACTACGCGTCTCCGCGGGGCGAGGGGGGTGTCTTTTGAAAGGGGTAACCAACCCCTACAAAAAACAACCCTTAACAACCTCAAATTCGTGATGCGAATTTCTAATGCCAAGCCCTGGTTTGTTGTGTGAATTTATTAGCCCAGTATATTCTTACTTCTCATAAATTATGTTCTGCTAAAATCACAATTGTATTGATTTCTTTGTTTCATGTGTGTCATCTACCTAGAATCTAACAATTAATATACAAAATACAACCTTAACACTTGTAATATATTGAATATCTTAATTCAGGGTGGAGTGCTGTTGGCTGTAGATTCTCGGGCTACTGGTGGACAGTTCATTGGTTCACAGACTATGAAGAAGATTGTGGAAATCAATGACTACTTACTGGGTAAATATTTAAACCATAAACAATCTTATTACAAAAACAAAAATGAACATGGGTATAACGCGAGTTTTACTAAGCAGTGCCTAAACTCTAGTTGAAGTCATTTTTAAAATATTTTATTACAATAGCGTTTCCAAGCTGTGTCTAACTAAACATCTAATTTAAGTTTTTTATGCAAGCCACTCTTGATATCATTCATTCAATTCAATCTCATTATTCCAAAACAATCAATTACATACAGATATTTTCATAACAATTTCAATTTATGATGTTTAGATCTTCATTAAGAAAATTTACTTATTAATATGTTAAATTGGTTACCATGCTTGTGATATTTTAGTTCAAAGAAAATGAACTATAAAATAAGCAATTTATAAGATTTATATATTATGTCAAGTGGGTAAGGTAGAACAACAGTATAATGGCTGATTAAATACACTGTCAGATGTCAATAGTGTCAAATAGTAGTATTTATGATTTATTTGTGAATGTTTAAAATTGTTTAATTTATTTACTTCCAAATTAATTATTGCCACGGAATCTACAATTTACTATAAAACTTCTTTTACTGGCAAATAGAGATACGGTTAATTACAACAATGGAATAAGAACTGTCAACTTAGACAAGTGTTAGAGAATATTTAAATTAAAATAACGTCCATCTGTAAATAAAGGTAAGACACTCTTTTGTGATCAAACTTTTTTTAAAGAAAGAGTTCAATGCGTATTTAACTTTTTTGTAATAACATGGAAAGTATCTAAATCATTGTAACCTGCAAAAAAAAAAAACGATAAATACGAATACGAATAAAAAACAATAACTTTCACTATGAATAAAAGATATACATGTCAATGTGTTTAAATGCAAAGCAAGAATTATTGTAATAATTTCATGCACTAGTGTTAGTAAATATTATTACCTAACTTTTTTCATCTGTCTTTCAATTTTCATATCAGATAATATATTTATATTGTTTCAGTCATGTTTTGCAGGTGTGGTAAAGAATATACACTGTATTACTATGACAATAAAATTATTATTCTAAAAATAATTATTATAGTTTATATCTAATTCATTACCAGTTAGTTACATTATAATTTTAAAATAGTTCTATTTTGTCACCTACTGATGGTTCAAATAATTAAAGAAAAATGAGAATCATTTAAAGTTTTTGCCTCAAAATAAACAACAATATAAGATGGATGGATTCAAAACATTAAAATAATTTGAATTAATTGACAGTAATAACATAGACTTAATAAGAGATTGATACTTTATTATTATAATTTATTTTGTTTTCTTAAATAATACACAATATAAGCTTTCTTTATATAAAACATATTGAGATGATGCATATAACTCTAACTTTTTCTTTAACTTGCAATATTTGTTAGTTTGTTGAAGTCAAATCTTGCAAGTTTAATTGGAAACAACATTGTTTAGTCCTGATGACAATACTGCCGCTCAAATCATAAACGCAGTAAAGAACATGTTAACGCTTTCGAGAAAAATGCAGTATGACTTGACATTTTAAATTGTGGTTACCAGCAATTAGTTATGCAAAGATTAGTATATATACATATATATGTTTAATTTAATGTTTGCATAAAAAGTTGCAGGTAACAACAATTACTATTTCAAATTTGACCGCATTTTTCTCGAAACCATTAACATGTTCTTTACTGCGTTTATGATTTGCGTGGCATAATACACAAAAATGAAATAAAAATAAAATAGGGAATTTTAAAATGGTCATTAAAAAAATCTGATTATTCTTTACAGTGCATTTCTGTATATGTCTCGTTTTTGACTGTAATCTCACCCTACATTAAATGATAATGTGGGCTCTCAACTGCAACTCCCAGTACACAACTATAGGTATTTAGTTAGCATTAGTTAGTTAGTACCACCATACTATTATTATTATTTTTTCACTTAAAATTTGACTCATTAAAGGTTTCAAAACAATGTTGTAGAACACTGTATCTGAACACATTATTTCAAATAACCACTGAGCCATCATTATTGCAATTTGCAAAAAAGTGTGTGTTTACTTATGTACACGCATTAGAAGTTATACTTCTTTGGCGTAACAAGATAAAAATCTTTTCAAAAATTTTATCTTTCGCCTTATTTTACGTTTGTAGAAAAAACGACACTGACAATAGAAAAATTTAACTATAGCTAACTTTAGGGTGTCGGTTTTTACGTGGCGGTGTGCGTACGCATCGTTAAAATTTACTCTTATCATTTTTTCCTAACGCCCCAAAAGAAGTAAAACTTCAAAAGAGAGAAAGTAAACAAGACAAGAACAGTAGAATAAGATTAAACAAATGAACATATATTTTAATGACTTATAGCTTGTTATATACCAAACTATTGCTATGAAGGCTCACACTATGTATAGAGATTACGCATTATAGCGGGTTATTGAATTATGGGTTATTTGGAGAGAAGTGAAATCAATAATATTTTACTGTAATAATATAAGATATAATATAGGCAATTTATAAAATCCTACTAAAGTCTAGTAGCTGAGGTAAACATGTAGAATTGGGACTCTTGACAATAGTCCAGTGAAGCGTATAGTCAGTCAGTCAAAAGCATAGTCAGTTTGAGAAAAAAAAAATGGGACACTTGAGGTAGATATGTGCTAGACAATAAAACTACAGAAGAATATATACATCTGCATTTCTTATTAATTTGACCATCAACTGTTTATTGCTTAATAATGATATATAATTATCATCATTTAGAGTAAATGATTTTTTTAGATAGAATGTATCATTAATATAGATAAAAAGGTATACCAAAGTCAAGTAATTTTATTGCTTTAGGAGTTTTTCGTTAAATCGAGTAGCGTTAAATTATGCTTACATTGTATATTTTTTTTAATTGTAATATTCTTTCATTCTAAGGAACCCTTGCTGGAGGTGCAGCAGATTGCGTGTACTGGGACAGAGTACTTGCAAAGCAATGCCGTCTCTATGAACTGCGCAACAGGGAGCGAATCTCTGTCGCTGCAGCTAGCAAACTGATGGCTAATATGGTATATAACTACAAAGGAATGGGTCTAAGTATGGGAATGATGCTGGCTGGCATTGATAAGAGGGTGAGGATTTATAATATACATATTTAAGAAGGTGATAAAGCCATGCTATAGCTATTACTAGTTTCAGCATGAATGGGTCGGCTCGCCCGCGGTAGTACCACCCGACCCACAGAAAACCGACGTGATGTAACAGTGCTTGCGTTGTTGCGTTTTGTTCTCCTTTCCCTACCCCTCCTCCTTACACAGGCTGGCAAGGCACTTGCGACTCCCCTGGTGTTGCTTGTGTCTATCGACGGTGGTTATTACTTAACATCAGACATGACCCCACAGGTTCTTTTGCCTCCTCTTGACATTAAAAAAAAATTCTATCAGTGATTGTTCATGACAAAACTGTCTTTTATATTACACTTAATCATCCGCTGCAGTTTTTTCGTTTGTTATTACGAGATGGCGTCACTGTCGAGTTAACTCACGCTTTCATTTCATCATTGTCTTTGTGTGACATGCAGTTGCTGGTCCAACATTCAATTTACCAAATATCCCAAATAACTAATTATTATAGGTATTCTGGTTGTACCCTTGTCTTGGTTATGTCAGTCGTACAGTAAACAAAGAGTTTTACTCTCTTTCAGTAGTCCGGTGAAGCTGTGAAGACCCTGCCAGGTCGTTAGCGTAGGTCAGTTCGAGAAAAAAAAAAGTTTTACTTGAAGAGTCAACAAAATTTACCTAAACAATGGCTATATTTTATTTTATAGCTAGCGCGTCTGGCGGACGTTCTCTCGCTCTGACAAAAAAAACCTTGACAAATTATATACCTGAATGTTCCTCATGAATCACTGTATATACAGGTGAAATCTGCATGAAAATCCGTTCAGTAGTTTTTGAGTTTATCGCGAACAGACAGACAAACAGATGGGGTAGGGGACTTTATTTTATACTATGTAATGATCTTACTATTTGTTGCATGGGACTTAACTCTCTTGTAAATAGGAACGCAATCAAAGACGATTATGTGCGTCACCGACCCGAACGTGATGATACACTTTGGTTCACTGTTCAACTTTCCTAAATAAGTTTTCACTTCAATAATATATTTATCTACAGGGTGCACAATTATACTACGTGGACAGTGAGGGTACAAGAACACCCGGAAAGGTTTTCTCTGTTGGGTCCGGTTCAGTGTACGCATTTGGTGTGCTCGATTCGGGGTACCATTGGGATCTGACGGATTTAGAAGCGCAAGGTATTTTATTAACATACATAATCATAGCACATAATACTCAGAAACTGATCAGACTTCAATATTAACTATAAAGTTGCATTGATAAGGGGTCATCCATTAATTATATCAGTATGTTAACAAAAGAAAGGCCGGGAAATATCCCATGGTAAGGATGGGGTAGAGTAAAAACATCATAACATATATATATAGTGCTAGTTTCACACCTGTGATGAAGTTTCGAATATTTGTCACATTAAAAACTCACCTAAAAACTTCGATCAACAATAACTAGATAAAGAATCACGTACAAAATCGAAGCTAAGAGCTGTCCGCTTAAAGATATACTTACGTCTTCGATCAACAATAACTAAATAAAGGGTCACGTACAAATTGAAACTAAAAGCCGTCCGCGAAAATATATACTTATGTGTAGCTATTTGTTTACTAAGAAAAGGAGAAAAAAAGTTTTAAAACTGTTTTAAGTTCAACCTAATTACAACCATAACACCTTGTAATAAAGCTCAGAAGCACAAACGTTCAAAATATTATCTAATACTTACGATAAAAAGAGCAAAGTAATAAATTGTTCCCCTCACAAATGAAAAGATAACATAAACAACATTTAGTGTGAATTCAACCTTAACACGTAATTAATAAAGTACGTTTTCCCGTTATTGTGCGTGTTTATGAGGGGCGAGTTTATTTGTATCACAGGTTTAAAATCGGTAATTTTGTTCAAAATTTGATATTATTAGTTAGTTTAAAGCTTAAAATATAACTTATTCAACATGTATTTAGCGAAAGTAAAATACTCCGGCCGTTAAATTGCTTTTTCGGGTATTATTTTTGCATCTTTTGAATACACTGCGGCATGTGAAACGGGTTTACATTGGCTGTGTTTCAAACAAACTAAACAAAATAAGGGCACACATTTCAAGTGATCTCTTATTTACCGAGACGTATTCTTCGCGCCGACCAATTATCTAGTTATTGTTGATCGAAGCCTAAAAAGTATGTTTGATAAGAAGGCTAACAATGTTTACATATCTTGGTCATTCCAATAATAACCGGAAATTAAATTCCTTTGATGTGTGTAAAAGCCGCGGCGGACCCAGTTATCGTGCTGCGTCTATCGACACAAAGACCGAGAGTCTATAACCATAATGTATTTCCACGTGTATATTTATTGTGATGTTGTTATTTCTATATTAAAAATTACAAACAAGATTATAGATTACAAAGTATATGACGTCACACTTCGAATAATTTCACACAAGTGTTAGCGTCTATGGCAAGAACGGAATAGGATCTAAACTCTATGAAATTCGTGTGACGTAATGTATGGATGACCTCTAAACTTTATTCTTTAAATGTAATAAAATTATTGGCAAAAAATTAGGAGTATTTTGGAGTAACTACTTTGTGATTTTTTCAAATGTTTTGGAAGTGAAAAATTATTTTATGGAACTAGCGTCATCGTCTCCGCACGTTTCCCATTAGCTATATGTATATATGTACTTCCGTGCGTTATTAGTATACATTATATAATGTAATATTTTAATTTATAAATAAATTTAATAATTCAAAACAGAAGAGTTATTTTATTATATTCAGTTTTCACTTCTATCGGCAATCTTTAAGACTGCTTCGTTTTTTTTTCCAAATTAATAATTTCATCATTTACTATAGAATTAGGACGTCGCGCGATATATCACGCCACTCATCGCGACGCGTACTCCGGTGGTATTATCCGGGTGTACCACATCAGCGACAGCGGTTGGGTCAATATCTCTAACGAAGACTGCTCCGAGCTCCATTACAAGTATCAGGAACAGAAGGGAATCAAGGATGAATAGATTAAGGGCTTTCTTTAAATAATAAAATTGTATAACTTCTTTCGGTTTATTATTTATTAATTTTAGATTAGAGTACCTCACTCAACTTTTCTATAATTCTTAATCCCCATAAATAGTGACAGATGAAAATACACATGAAGAATGATATGAATGGCAAAATACAATGAAAATCGGAAAAAAAACATAGAATTGACTAGAACTTCGATTTTGGCGTCAAATAACTTTTGAACCAGTTAAGTTAGCAAGAAATCACTACAGACCTTTTTTGTAGAGCGTTAAATTTGCAAGCTAGGGGAATATTTGTGTGTTGATATAATCCTTTCGTTACTCATGACTCTTTGATATATTTGGATATTTAGGACTAAAATATTAATAATAAAAATTTTCAACATATCCTAAATAAGGACCACTCTAATATATACAGCACGACTTAGTCGCCAGCAATATTGCTACAGGATAATCATTAGTCGATTCTTGTTTTAACCAATTAAAAAAAATAGGTGCTTAATATTAGGTTAGGTTCTCGAAAACGCAAAGCTGATAGACACTGAACATCAAGTGATTTACGCAAAAACAAACTGGTGTAATAAATACGGAAACGAATCACGGCCTGTCGCCTAGTCCAGGTCGCGTACCGCACCTAAACCCGCGTCCCGCTTCTCTTTGTTCGACCGTTCGGCTTTCCCACGATAAGCAGTAAACGTAATGGTTAACCTTGAAAAGCGCCCCGTTAAAATTATTCATTGCATCTAGGCGTCATTTTTTTACTTTTAAAAGTATCGTTCCCATACTTTTAAAGTTTTAGAGCAAACTTTAATTAGGATTCTGTTGTTTATTATTTATTTTGATATTATTATTTTATATGTTAAACGTGACCATGAACTAGCACAGGATTGAAGGGTGTAAAGGCAGCGTTCGTAAGAAACGTTTTCGTTCGACCATTTTTCTCCGAATCCCCAGATATTACCCCCTACAACCTCACAAACTTTACCTTTTTATAATATTAGTATAGACTATAGATAATATAATTAGTTAATAGGTTCTGCCCGCGACTTCGCACGCGTGGAATAGTTATTTTGGGCTAAGACGCAGCGGAAGCTCTCAAAAAGAAAAAATACCCCGATTTTAAAACATTTTTCATTGTTACTCCGCTCCTATTGCCCTTAGCGTGATGATATACAGCCTATGACACTCACAAATAACGTGGCTTTCTATTGGTAAAATAATTTTATTACAAAATCGGTTTAGTAGTTCCTGAGATTACCCCCACAACGTCACAAACTTTACCTCTTTATAATATCAGTATATAGATTATAGCCCCTGCCTGCGACTTCGTCCGCGTAGTAATAGTTACTACTCTTAACAATACATTGTATGCTCAGAACTGGATATACCAGGTGAATGTTTAAAGGTTAATTATCTATATCTATATTTTTAATATATAAAGCTGAAGAGTTTGTTTGTTTGGTTGAACGCTATGATCTCAGGAACTACCAGTCCGATTTGAGAAAGTCTTTCGGTTTTAGATAGCTCATTTATCGAGGAAGGCTATAGGCTATATATAATTACGCTAAGACAAATAGAAGCAGAGCACCAATGAAGAATGTTTCAAAATCGGGCACTTTTTTCCTTTTGAGAGATTTCGTTAGTTTTTGTAATAATATTCGTCCAGTAGGACAGGCGAAGGAATTAATCCATACTGCCAATATATATAGGTATTTCTTATATATCCTTTAAGCAATTTTCTTCCATGTCCAAATTACAATAAAGGCATAAGAGCCAAATCGTCTATATAATATGTCGTACATTATTTTATCCATCATTATTATCTTAGTCTTCATAATCATAAAACAAAATTGTTCAAATAAAAATATCATTAGCGTTAGTATTATATACGTTGCCATGGTAACGTGTTAAGTTTCTATCGCAAACATTTTTTCGAAAATAAACTTCGGTTTATTTTGTTTTCCTATGCAAAATGTTTATACTACTTCTATGTCTACCTAATTTTTTATTTGTTCTCTATTACGTATTATAAAAATAAAGTTTGTGTATGTACAATTAAAATAACAACTTTTTGATGAAATGACCAAAAAATTTTTTCTTTATACTTTGTCTATACTTATATATTTTTATATTAGTATATTTTCTCTGTTTGTTTGTATGTTGCGGGTAATCTCCAAAACGGCTGGACCTATATTAACAGGAATTTTACTTTTTACTGCC